>SJYO01049919.1:630543-878603 GCA_006410555.1 Capra ibex
GGCGGTATGGTAGAGAGACCCAGTAGGGTCACGTGGTCGGGGTTCCTAGGACATAGGACGTACCTTGGATCTGACCACTAAGTAAAGAATATACTATAATATGTACAAAGTTACGGTAAGAGGGTTTAGTAGGGTGGGAAAGGGAGAGGGTGTCTCAGGTTTTCAGACAAAATATGTAGACACAGAGAAAACGACAGAACGTATGTCCCAATAGTAATGGTAGAAAGATTTAAGGNTGGTAGAGAGACCCAGTAGGGTCACGTGGTCGGGGTTCCTAGGACATAGGACGTACCTTGGATCTGACCACTAAGTAAAGAATATACTATAATATGTACAAAGTTACGGTAAGAGGGTTTAGTAGGGTGGGAAAGGGAGAGGGTGTCTCAGGTTTTCAGACAAAATATGTAGACACAGAGAAAACGACAGAGCGTATGTCCCAATAGTAATGGTAGAAAGATTTAAGGTATATACACAATCATATGACATAACCACAAAAAGGAAGACCGAATGAAATGAGACATATTAGACGAGGTCAAAGTAGGTGAAGTAATCTTGACTAATTTTACATAAGAAAAATTACCGACTCATTATGAGGTAACAACTGAAAACCTATTATCGATAAGACTGTCGACATTCAGTACAGAGTGATACCAAAACCAAACATAAAGGGACTACTAATCATTATAATTCGTAGAAAAGTGTTCAGATAACCCTTAGAAATACAGAAGAAAGCTTTTTACAGATAAGTCCAAGAGACCGGTGAAAAATTGGTTCAACCTACTCAAGAAACTTATAAAACCTATAATCGAGTGTAGTCTATATAGTAACCGTTTATAGGGTAACTCATCCGACGAAAAGTAAAACAACTATCAAAGGAAGTGACACGTTTTCGAGACATCAAACTACATCAGGGTAAACAAATAAAAGTTAAAAAAAAAGGGAACGAACTTCTCTGTATAGGTTTTTTTATAACGAGAAACTATAGTCTCACATGACGAATACAAAAGGAGATCCTCAAAACACCAAAGTACAGAATGTAAATACAGAAATTAGGTAAACTCCAAACAAACCAAAAACAGTATATATGTGTTTAGATATATGTATATGTCTATATTTCAAGGAGCTGGTCCCTAACTTGGGTACGGAGGACGTCACCTTCGTACCTTAGCATTAGTGACCTGGAGGTCCTCTCAGGGAAAACAAATAAAACATTTACCATACTGTCTCATCAGACTAAGAACACGTGTATCGACAGGTTAAAAGAGTTATAGTAAATGACTTCTCTGACAGAAAGGGGTAACATATAAGAACGGAGGAAACGATATCTTATTAACCGGTATATTCGTATCCAAATAAAGACCCGAAAGATAAGACGAGGTAATTAGATGCAACAAAAACGTGGTCATGATATAGTAAACTTAATAATGTCGAAACATTATATCAAACTTTAACCTCACACACTATGGAGGTCGAAACAAGAAGAAAGAGTTCTGATAAAACCGATAAGTCTCAACGGTGACTCTAGAACTATCCCTTAAGTGACTTGGGTATCTAGTGAAGCCCATCGTACCTGTTCTACCTGTACATGTGTGACGATATAAATTTTACCTATTGGTTGTTCCTGGATGTCATATCGTGTACCTCGAGACAATACACTGTCGGACCTACCCTCCCCTCAAACCCTCTCCTATCTATGTACACACATATGTACCGACTTAGGGAGACGACAAGTGGACTTGATAGTATTGTGACAATTAAACGATATAGGGTTATGTTTTATTTTTCCAGTTTTATAATTCGGGAGGTTAGGTACTTGTAACGACGATTTAATGAAGTCAGCACAGTCTGAGAATTGCTGGGATACCTGACATCGGGTGGTCGGAGGACACAGGTACCCTAAGAGGTCCGTTCTTATGACCTCACCCAACGTTTAGTTGGAATTAATTTAATGGTATTATTTCCGATATGTACTTTACGGGTGTCGAGTATAGTATTAGTTACCCCTTTTTGGCTTTTGAAAAGGATATTCTAGCCTTTGTTCTATTCCTACGGGTGAGAGTGGTGAAGATAAGTTGTGTCAGGACCTTGAGGGTCGGTCTCGTTAATTCGTTCTCTCTTTATTTTCAGTAGGTTTAACCTTTATTGATTTTAATGTATAAATGTCTACTGTACTATTTTATACGTCTTTTGAGATTTATGGGGGTATTTTCGACAATTTTACTCAGTTGTTTAACTCATTTCAACGTCATATATTTTTAGCTGTATGTTTTTAGTTAAAATTTTTTAGTCAACGTAAAGATAAATGGTTGTTCCTTGATAAATTCTTCCTTTGATTCTGCTATTGAGGTAGACGTTATCGTAGTTTTCTTATTTTAGGAATCCTTATTTAAATTGATTCCTACACTCTCTGACTTTTGTAACTACTTTCTATTATTTACCTTTCTATAGAACCACGAACACGAAACCTAAAATGTTTTACAAAAGTGTCTATCATAGAGTGAACTCGGACTACCGTTACGACACTTCATATTTCCCGTCCATCTTCTAAACGGTTGTCTGTTCCGTTGGCTCCGAGGTTCTCCTGGTCTACTTTTCGACCAGTGAGTAGACCGATCACTGTCTCTTAATCTAGAACCCAGAGGACGTACAAGAAACCCGAGAAAAATACTGGAATGAGTCTACTGTCTCATTGGTGAATTGCTCGTGGTTTCCGTATTCGACGACATCTAGGCGTCCCCAGTTTCCGTGGTGCTCACGTCCGTTGTTAGAGATACCTTCTATTGTGTGTGTACTCCGACCCTTTGTAGATACTACATAACACAACTTATTCTCATCCTTTCATTAGTGTGTGTGCATGTACATGAGCTGAGGAACTAGGAGAAGTCACCGGAGTCCGAGTTTAGGTGTACGGGGTCATGTCGTCGGTTCCGGACAGTGTCCGGTCGGGGAGAGGTCTGACAGGTACGGTGACGGGTGGAGGATGAGGTACGAGACCGACACGAGTCTACGAACACCAAGAGGGTACACCCGGTACGGGTCCCTGTGTGCTGGGGGCTGGAGACGAATTTCACACGAAGAGTAGTTCGATTGTAGATGAATAAGAAGGATAGAACCAAGTCCATAGTGAAAGAGGACCTTAGGACACATGTGCGAATACCCCGAGAACCAGCAGACGGGAAGATAACGCGCTATACTAAGAAAAAAAAAAAAGTTAAACGAGGTATACTAAGATATGGTGAATAAACAAGTAGACTGGGATCAGCTGTTCGAGGGATTCCAGTCCCATACTCGGAAAACAGGGACCACACATGTCCCGGTCGGTGTATTATTTCCGAGTCACGTATGGATTATTTACTACCACACTCGTTCCCTCCGGGTCGTACCTCTCGAGGTTGTCGGAGCTCTGAAGTCTGTGTACCACTTTTTCCTATGATAATCTCTTAGTTCTACACACCCTTCCTTATTCCCCTTCCATGTTGTAGGGACTAACACCTTTTATTGAATTCGTTGAAATTGCACTCGAAAGTAGACAAGAAGGGACACGGAGGACTGTATCCACTGACCGTCCGACTAAGTCTGTCCGATCACGATTCGGTCCTGGACCCTCCGGACTCGTTCAGAGTTTCGGTTTCGCTCGTCACCCGATAAGTGTCGACTCGTGGGTCTTCGGGTCTCTTCACTCCACTGACTGGATTTCTAAGGGACGTTGAATCGTCGTGCCAATCAAAGTTTGAGTCCATACCTTTAAGGTCAAGTCCCAAGAAGATATCGTAGTCCGTGGGAAACCTAGACTCTATTCCAAGTTTCCCAACACCTAGACTGACCGTGGTTCCCGGACCACTTTTGTCCTTCGTTCCTGCTTTCCTGTCTCTAGAACTTGTGTCAGTACACGGTCTGGTCGTTATAAGTCGTGTCCGGGGTCACCTCTGTCCGATCGCTTTTACTCTTAGATCTCTGTGTAAAGGAAGTGGGAGGTACGATTTCTAAGGTACGGAAACACAACAAAAGGACTGAGACTGAGACCTGATCGATCGGTATCCGACTCATGAGAGTCCATGGAGAAGTTTTGTTGGACGTTTCTTCAACGATATTGGAGGAAACATGGATACTTTTGTTATCTCGACTCTCCCGATTCATTAATCGAGGTCCAGTGTCTCGATCATTCACCGTCCCGTCCTTAAACTTGGACTAAAAAGAGGTGATTGGTTTCACCAAGATTCACCAGTCCTTTGAAACTCGAAAAGTCAAAACGACTCTGACTTCTATTAAGTCGTTGACTTCTATTAAAATACGACCACAAGAAATCATCATAGCATAGCACACGTTCTAAGTGTCTCCATGAATTCGTCGAATTGTGTACCATGTTATTTCCTTCCTTTTACTAGCACAAAAATTTGTTTATCAGACCTCTATTGGTGGTTTAAAAGACCCTGTAAGTAGGGAGTCGGTCATGTTCTCCATTCTTACTTCCTAGGCTTTGAGTTCCTACTGAGTCCTGAAACAAAAAAGGAACCTCTTGTTATCTGTAAATTCATGTATGCCACTACCACTGAGATCGGTACCGTCTATACCCCCTTTGGTCTCTTGTGGGTACCCGGGACCGTCGTTGTCAAAACCCTCCACGTACAACTGGATTCAGGAGAACCCACAGCGGTTGGGGGGCTGGTATCTCGGACATCTAAAGTCCGAGTGGGCCCAGCGAAGTCCTGTTTGTTGATTGACCCTCTCTCGTCTCGGGGTGGGTAATCATCTGTTAATCTAATTTCTAAATGACTCGTACCAAGAAAACAACTCAAACTCCCGATAAGGTAAAGAAGATTCCCTAAGAACGGGTGTTATCGTCTATATTACCAGTAGACTTAATTTAAACGGGTAAGGACAGGTAAAATGAAGCAACTAAGGATTTTACAGTTACAAGTGAGAACGGTAGAGGACAAACTGATGAAGGCTAAATGGAACTAAGTACCTGGATTGTAAGGTCTAAAGGCACGTTATAACGAGAATTGTCGTAACCTGAAATGAAAGTAGTGGTCAGTGTAAGTGTTGACCCGTAACAAAAGCGAAACCGAGATAGAGAAGTAAGAAAGACCTCTTTAAAGAGGTGAGAAGAGGTCCTCGTATAACCGGTAGATGGCTGGACCCCTCAAGTAGAAAGTCACAAAACGGAAAAGTATGACAAGTACCCCAAGAGTTCCGTTACTCTCTCGATTAAGAATCCATCCAACTATTGTTCAGACCCCGGGAGGTTCCTCCTTCCCCAGGTCCGGAACTCCTCCTCTTTCCCCGGACCCCGAGAGTTCCTCCTCTTTTCCTGTTTGAAAAAAAAGATGTAACAAAACAGAATCAGTGTATTCTACAATAAAAGAAATTCAGGTCTAGATTTATCTACCCCTTTGTCACCTTTGTCACAGTCTGAAATAAAAACCCCCAGGTTTTAGTGACGTCTACCACTGACGTCGGTACTTTAATTTTCTGCGAATGAGGAACCTTCTTTTCAATACTGGTTGGATCTCTCGTATAAGTTTTCGTCTCTGTAATGAAACGGCTGATTCCAGGCAGATCAGTTCCGATACCAAAAAGGACACCAGTACATACCTACACTCTCAACCTGACACTTCTTCCGACTCGCGGTTTCTTAACTACGAAAACTTGACACCACAACCTCTTCTGAGAACTCTCAGGGAACCTGACGTTCCTCTAGGTTGGTCAGGTAAGACTTCCTCTAGTCGGGACCCTAAAGAAACCTTCCTNNNNCATGAAACCGGTGGAGTACGCTTCTCAACTGAGTAACCTTTTCTGAGACTACGACCCTCCCTAACCCCCGTCCTCCTCTTCCCCTACTGTCTCCTACTCTACCGACCTACCGTAGTGACTGAGCTACCTGCACTCAGACTCTCTTGAGACCCTCTACCACTACCTGTCCCTCCGGACCGCACGACGCTAAGTACCCCAGCGTTTCTCAGTCTGTGCTGACTCGCTGACTTGACTTGACTTACGAATGTGTTGTTTTGTTGAGTAAAACGAGTTCCCATACATAAGGGAATTCGAGACATGATTACTAATATATTGTTGTTACATAGAGCGAGTTCCTGTACAAAGAGAAAGAATTGTTCTTGGTAGACACCCTCAGACCATTTTCATATATTCCGGTACTACTCGGACCACTCCCACAGACAGGGTGAAGACTACAGACTGTCTTCAAAAGAGACAGGTAAAAGTGAAATTATTTTGGGACGGTGTGTTTTCGAGAACTCACTAGTTCGGACCAGGGTGCAGGACTTCGATTTGAAGAAGTGTCCAGTGTTTAGGTTGTAACAAGTGGCTTTGGATAATCGTTCTTATGACTTCACCAAACGGTAAACGAAGAGGTCACCTGGTTCATAACAGTCTTAAGAGGTGGTACTGGGCAAGTAGAACCCACCGGGATATACCGTACCGAGTTGACTAGCCACGTTTCTTTATCTCCTTTTGTTATCTTACCCTTTGTGATCTCTAGAGAAATTCTTTTAATCTCTATGGTTCCCTTATAAAGTACGTTTCTACCCTTATTTCCTTTCTTTGTCATACCTAGGTTTTCTCCGTCTTCTATAATTCTTTTCCACCGTTCTTATGTGTCTTAAGTTAAGTCAAGTCAGCGAGTCAGTACAGGCTAAGAAACATTGGGGTATCTGACGTCGGACGGTCCGGAGGGACAGGGTGGTTGAGGGTCTTAAATGAGTATAAGTACAGGTAACTCAGCCTTTACGGTAGGTTGATAAGGTAGGAGACAGTAGGGGAAGAGGAGGACGTAAGTTATAAAGGGTCGTAGTCCCAGAAAAGTTTACTCAGTCGAGAAGTGTAGTCCACCGGTTTAATGACCTCAAAGTCGAAGTCGTAGTCAGGTAGGTTACTTGTAAGTCCTGACTAAAGGAAATCCTCTCTGACCAACCTATCGTAACGTCAGGTTCCCTGAGAGTTCTCAGAAGAGGTTGTGGTGTCAAATCTTCGTAGTTAAGAAGCCACTAGTCGAAAAAAATTCTGGTTTAGAGTGTAGGTATATACTGATAACCTTTTTTGTGTCGGAACTGATCTACCTGGAAACAACGGATTCATTACAGAGACTAAAAATTGTACGACAGCTCCAACCAGTATTGAAAAGAGGGTTCCTCATTCACAGAAAAATAAAGTACCGACGTCAGTGGTAGACGTCACTAAAACCTCGGGGTTTTTATTTCAGTCGGTGACAAAGATGACAAAGAGGTAGATAAACGGTACTTCACTACCCTGGCCTTTGTTACTAGAAACAAAAGACTCACAACTTGAAATTCGGTTGAAAAAGTGATAGGAGAAAGTGAAAGTAGTTCTCCGAGAAATCAAGAAGAAGTGAAAGACGGTATTCCCACCACAGTAGACGTATAGACTCCACTAACTATAAATGGGGTCGTCAGAACTAAGGTCGAACACGAAGTAGGTCGGATCGTAAGAGTATTACATGAGACTTATATTCAATTTATTCGTCCCACTATTATGTGTCGGAACTACATGAGGAAAAGGATAAACCTTGGTCAGACAACAAGGTACAGGTCAAGATTGACAACGAAGGACTGGACGTATGTCTAAAGAGACAGACCATAAGGGTAGAGAAATTCTTAAAAGGTCAAACAACACTAGGTACGTCAGTCTCCGAAACCGTATCAGTTATTTCGTCTTTATCTACAAAAAGACCTTGAGAGAACGAGAAAGTTACTAGGCTACCTACAACCGTTAAACTAGAGACCAAAGAGACGGAAAAGATTTAAGTTGAACTTGTAGATCTTCAAGTGTCAAGTGCATAACGTCTTTGGACCGAACCTCTTAAAACTCGTAATGAAACGATCGTACACTCTACTTACGTTAACACACCATCAAACTCGTAAGAAACCGTAACGGAAAGAATCCTGACCTTACTTTTTACTGGAAAAGGTCAGGACACCGGTGACGACTCAAAAGGTTTAAACGACCGTATAACTCACGTCGTGAAAGTGTCGTAATAGAAAATCCCAAACTTTATCGAGTTGACCTTAAGGTAGTGGGGGTGATCAAAACAAGTAACACTACGAAAGATTCCGGGTGAACTGAAGTGTAAGGTCCTACAGACCAAGATCCACTCACCAGTGCGGTAGTACTAATAGACCCAGCACTTCTAGAAAAAACATATCAAGACACATAAGAACGGTGGAGAAGAATTATAGAAGACGAAGACAATCCAGGTATTGTAAAGACAGGAAATAACTCGGGTAGAAACGTACTTTACAAGGGAACCATAGAGATTAAAAGAACTTCTCTAGAGATCGGAAAGGGTAAGATAACAAAAGGAGATAAAGAAACGCGACTAGTGACTCCTTCCGAAAGAATAGAGAGGAACGATAAGAAACCTTGAGACGTAAGTTTACCTATATAGAAAGGAAAAGAGGAAACGAAAAGTGAAGAGAAGATAAGTGTCGATGAACATTCCGGAGGAGTCTGTCGGTAAAACGAAAAAACGTAAAGAAAAAGAACCCCTACTAGAACGAGGGACAGAGGACATGTTACAGTGCTTGGAGGTAGGTATCAAGTAGTCCGTGAGACAGATAGTCTAGATCCTTAGTCACTTGATTTTACTTGACATTACCCACTTAAATTGAGTCTACTGGTCATACAGATGATGATACCGGTTCTTAGGGAATTTCTTTACCTCATCGGCAGTATCAGTTGTTTTCTCAGACTTTACGTCGTGAACCTCCATCAGAGTTTTTACTGTACTACTAGAGACAATCAGAGGTTCCGTTTGGTAAGTGATAGTGCCATTAGGTTCGGATACGGGGTTGGTCATTGTAACTTCTTCGACTTCAACTTGTCAAGATACTTCTGGATGTTATGGAAGATCTTAATTGTAGGTTTTTTCTATAGGAAAAGTAATATCCCCTGACCTTACGTTTTCATCCTTCAGTTCTTTGTAGATCTCATTGTCCGTTCAAACCGGAACCTCATGTCTTACTTCGTCCCGTTTCCAATTATCTCAAGACGGTTCTCTTACGTGACCAGTATCGTTTGTGGGAGAAGGTTGTTGTGGTCTCTTGTGAGATGTACCTGTAGTGGTCTACCAGTTGTGGTTTTAGTCTAACTAATGTAAGAAACGTCGGTTTCTGTCTCTTCGAGATATGTCAGTCGTTTTTGTTCTGGCCCCTCAACTGACACCGGGTCTAGTACTTGAGAAATAACGGTTTAAGTCTGAATTTCTTTCGTCCCTTTTGGTGATCCGGTAAGTCCATACTGGATTTAGTTTAGGGATTACTAATATGTCACCTTCACTGTTTATCTAAATTCTTATGTGTCTTCTTGATATGTTTTTTCTAGAATTACTGGGTCTATTGGTGTTACCACACTAGTGAGTGGATCTCGGTCTGTAGGACCTTACACTTCAGTTCACCGTAATCCTTCGTAGTGTTACTTGTTTCGATCATCTCCATTACCTTAAGGTCAACTCGATAAAGTTTGGGATTTTCTACTACGACACTTTCACGACGTGAGCTATACGGTCGGTTAAACCTTTTGAGTCGTCACCGGTGTCCTGACCTTTTCCAGTAAAAAGTAAGGTTACGGTTTCTTTCCATTACGGTTTCTTACGAGTTTGATGGTGTGTTAACGTGAGTAGAGTGTGCGATCGTTTCATTGCGAGTTTTAAGAGGGTGTGACCGAAGTTGTCATTCACTTGACTCTTGAAGGTCTACAAGTTCAACCTAAATCTTTTCCGTCTCTTTGGTCTCTAGTTTAACGGTTGTAGGTAACCTAGTAGCTTTTCCGTTCTTTCAAGGTCATTTTGTAGATAAAGACAAAATAACTAATGTGGTTTCGGAAACTGATACACCTAGTGTTGTTTGACCTTTTAAGAATTTCTCTACCCTTATGGTCTGGTGGACTGGACTGAGGACTCTTTAGACATACGTCCAGTTCTTCGTTGTATTGACTTGTACTTTGTTGTCTAACCAAGGTTTAGTCCTTTCCTCATACTGTTCCGACATACGAAAGTGGGACGAAAAAATTGAAGATACGTCTTATGTAGTTCTCTTTACGACCCGACCTACTTAGTGTTCGATCTTAGTTCTGACGACCCTCTTTATAGTTATTAGAGTGTATACGTCTACTCTGGTGGGTATACCGTCTTTGGTTTCTCTTTGATTTCTCGGAGAACTCGTACTTTCTCCTGTCACTTTTTCGACCGAATTTTGAGTTGTAAGTTTTTTGTTTCTAGTCCCGTAGTCTGGGGTAGTGAAGTACCGTTTATTTACCCCTTTGTTACCTTTCTCACTGTCTGACATAAAAGAACCCGAGGTTTTAGTGACTTCTACCACGGACGTCGGTACTTTAATTTTCTACGAACGAAGAACCTTCTTTTCGACACTGGTTGAATCTGTCGTCTAATTTTTCGTCTTTGTAGTGAAACGTCTGTTTCCAGACAGATCAGATTCGATACCAAAAAGGTATCAGTACATACCTACACTCTCAACCTGGTATTTCTTTCGAGTCGTGGTTTCTTGACTACGAAAACTTGACACCACAACCTCTTCTGAGAACTCTCATGCAACCTGTCGTGCCTCTAGTTCTGTCAGTTAGGATTTCCTTTACTCAGGACTTACAAGTAACCTTCCTGACTACGACTTCGAGGTTATGAAACCGGTGGACTACGGTCCACAACTTCTCAACTGAGTAACCTTTTCTGGGACTACGATCCCTTCTAACTTCCGTCCTCCTCTTCCCCTGGTGTTTCCTACTCTACCAATCTACCGTAGGGGTTTAACTACCTGTACTTAAACTCGTCCCAGACCTTCAACCACTACCTGTCCCTTCAGACCGTACGACGTCAGGTACCCCAACGTGTCTCAGTCTGTGCTGTCGTTGACTTGACTCGTACCAAGACGGATGGTCTTGTTCTGGATCAAAAGGGGTATCGGTCAGTGAGGGTAGTCCTTCGAACGTATTCGGAGAATAGGAGTAGGTAGTGTCCCGTCTGTCTTCGTTCTTGATGTTAGGATGTCTGAAGTCTTACTTTTGGTGTTAGTGTCTTTCGATTGGTTTTACTAGTGTACCTAGTGTCGAAACAGTGTCACTGTTCCGAACGTACTGAGCCACTTCGTTACTGTTTTGCACCGGGTGATCTCTTCCCTTACCGTTTGGTGAGATCGTAAGAACGGAGTTCTTCGGGTACTCGTCACACTTTTCCGTTTTTCTATACTGTGACCTTCTACTCGGGGGGTCTACTCACCCACAGGTCATACGAATGACCCCTTCGTACCTCTTTATCGAGGTCTTTATCTCGACCCGGTTTCACCTTTACTGCGGGTCAACACCTACACAGACCACCACTTTCATTTCAGGTTACGACATTTCTTGTTATGATGTATTCTTCGACCTTTCAATCCAGGTACTTAGTTCCATTTAACCTTCACCAGTTTGTCCTCTACCGTTCTTCTTGTAGCTGTAAAATCCTTAGTCACTTGATTTTACCTGTCCTTACCCGTTTAAATTAAGTCTACTGGTAATACAGATTAAGACATCCGTTCTTAGTGAATCTTCTTTACCTCATCGGGAGTATCGTTTGTTTTCTCAGACTTTACGTCATAAACATATGTTAGGGGGTTTGTTGTTTTACTAGAGTCAAGTAAGGGGTTCCGTTTGGTAAGTTATAGTGTTATTAGGTGATTGTGACTTCTTCGACTTCAACTTCTGGATGTTCTGGAAGATCTTGATTGTGTGTGTTTTCTACAAGAAAAGTAGTGTCCCTTAACCTTACGTTTTCATCCTTCAGCTCTATGGAACTAATTGTCCATTCAAACCGGAAACTCATGTTTTACTTCGTCCCTTTTCCGATTGTCTCAAAACGGTTCTCTTGTGTGACCAGTATCGTTTATGGGAGAAGGTTGTTGTGTCCTTTGTTGAGATGTGTACTTGCAGTGGTCTGCCAGTTTTGACTTTAGTCTACCTAATATAAGAAACGTCGGTTTCTACCACTACGATATATATGTCAGTTGTTTTTGTTCTTGACCTCGGCTGACACCGAGTCTAGTAGTCAAGAAATAACGTTTTCAGTCCGAATTTAACTTCTTTCATCCCTTTTGGTGATCTGGTACATCCATACTGGATTTACATTAGGGAATCCTAATATGTCACCTCCACCGTTTATCTAAGTTCCCTCTAATCTAGACCATCTCACGGACTTCTTGATACCTTCCTCCAAACATTGCAACATAACCTTCACCACTGGTTTTAGTAGGGTTTCTTTTTCTTTACGTTCTTCCGTTTCACCAATAGACTCCTCTTGAATGTTTATTGATTCTTCTCTTCTCTTCTCTTCGTTTTCAGTTTCCTCTTTTCTTTTCTTGATGGGTTAACTTACGTCAAAGTCTCCTATCGTTCCTCACTACTATTTCGGAAGAATACACTTGTTACGTTTCTTTATCTTCTTTTGTTGTTTTACCCTTTCTGATCTGTCGAGAAGTTCTTTTGACCTCTATGGTTCCCTTATAAAGTAAGTTCCTACCCGTGTTATTTTCTCTCTTTACCGTTCCTAGATTATCTTGGTCTTCTGTAATTCTTCTCCACCGTTCTTATGTGTCTTCTCGATATCTTTTGTACAGAACTACTGGACCTATTGGTGTTACCATACCAATGAGTGGATCTCGATCTATAGAACCTCAGACTTCAGTTCACTCGGAATCCTTCGTAATGATGCTTGTTTTGATCACTTCCACTACCGTAAGGTCGACTCGATAAATTTTAGGATTTTCCACTATGACACTTTCACGACATGAGTCATACGGTCGTTTAAACCTTTTGTCATCACCGGTGCCCTGACCTTTTCCAGTCACAAGTGAGATTAGGGTTTCTTCTCGTTACGGTTTCTTACAAGTTTGATAGTATGTTAACTCGAGTAAAGTGTACGATCGTTCCATTATAAGTTTTAGGAAGTTCGATCCGAAGTCATCATGTACTTGACTCTTGAAGGTGTACATGTACGACCGTAATCTTTTCCGTCTTCTTGGTCTCTAGTTTAACGGTTGTAAGCAACCTAGTGTGTCTTTGGTTCCCTAAAGGTCTTTTTGTAGACGAAGACAAAGTAACTGATACGATTTCGGAAACTGACACACCTAGTGTTGTTTGATACCTTTTAAGAATTTCACTGTCCTTATGGTCTGGTAGAATGGACGGAGGAATCTTTGAACATACACCCAGTCCTTCCTTGTCTTGGTCTGATCCTTGTTACCTGACCAAGTTTTAACCCTTTCCTCATTCAGTTCCGACATGTAACAGTCGGACGAATAAATTGAAGAAACGTCTCATGTAGTCCTCTTTACGACCCGACCTATTTCGTGTTCGACCTTAGTTCTGACGGTCCTCTTTATGGTTGTTAGAGGATATACGTCTAATATGGTGAGATTACCGTGTTTCCCTTCTCCTTGATTTCACAGAACTACTCTCATTTTCTCTCACGTTTTTGACCGAATTTGGATTGTAAGTTTTTTGATTCTAGTACCGTAGGTAAGGGTAGTGAAGTACAGTTTATCTACCCCTTTGTTACCTTTGTCACTCTCTGAAATAAAAGAACCCGAGGTTTTAGTGACATCTGTCACTGACGTCGGCACTTTAATTCTGTAGACGAGGAACCTTCTTTTCGATACTGTTTAAAACTGTCGTATAATTTTCTCGTCTCTGTAGTGAAACGGTTGTTTCCGGGTATATTAGTTTCGAAAAAGATCATCAGTACAATACCTACACTCTCAACTTGGTATTTCTTCCCACTCGTGATTGCTTGACTACGAAAGTTTAACACCACGGTCTCTTCTGAGAACACTCAGGGAGCTTGTCGATCCTATAGTTTGGTCAGTTAGGATTTCCTTTAGTTGGGACTCATAGGTAACCTTCCTGACTAAGACTTCGACTTCGAGGTTGTGAAACCGGTGGACCACGTTTCTCGACTGAGTAACCTTTTCTAGGGCTACGACCCTTTCTAATTCCCGTTCTCCTCTTCCCCCGTTATCTCCTACTTTACCAACCTACCGTAGTGACTGAGTTACCTGTACTCAAACTCGTTTGAGACCCTCTATTACTTCCTGTCTCTTCGGACCGCACAACGACAGGTGCCCTAACGTTTCTCAGCCTGTGTTGAATCGTTGACTTGTTGTTGTTTCTTGTGGGTAGAATCCGTGGGGTCCCTCTTGCCGTACGTTTGTATCGGGTACACTCTCGGGTCACACAAGCCTTGTGTCACGGGTTCAGACCGACTTCCCTTTACTACCAATCAGAAGATACAGTCGACCGATCTGATATCTATGACGACAAGTTAGTTTACGATTAGATCCGAAGTGAAATTTTGATATCTACACTAATTTCAGTTATTTTGAATTTATTCTCTCCACTAGGAACTGTTAAATCCGAAGATAGTCAACTTTTCCGAATACACGTCTTGACTCCGAGGAGTTTTCTTCTTTAAGGTGAATACGTCTCGTCGGATCCGCACACGGACTCTCAAGGTCGGACGGAAAGTACTACCGGTCTGGTTACCTAAAATCTGAACGGAACGGTCGGAAGTGTTAGTACGTTTCGGTTAAGGAACATTATTTAGAGAATTATATATAAAGTGTCACCAAGACAAAGAGACTGACTAGGGACTGACTATTTCTTTCCGTCCGTGGAGAGTCTTCTACCCCCTCTACCCGACTCCCCCCTCAAGTCCGATCTGAACCTAATCTCTCGGAACGTCGTGTACAATTTCCGAGACCTGAAAAGGACTTTTCTATTCTTCTTTTCGTCTTCCCTGAGATCGTCTATTTCTCGTCTTAGTATAGACGTCAAATCTACGACTGTCAGACAGGTGGACCTCCTACCCCTTACTTGACCTCACAGGTCCCGGTCGGTCCTCTGTCCTGGTATTTTTCCCTCCTTCGACCTCGATATTAAGTCCATCCTGTACCACCTAGAACCAACCTATTTCGACATCGTCACCTTTACCACTCTTTCCCCACCCAAACTCTCTGTGGTTCCTCATTCGGAGTACCTCGAACCACTGTATGACCGACCCCTACTCCGTCTTCCTTCTCCTTAGGTTCAACTAAAAGTTCAACCGTGAAATTTAGGGTGACCTGGAGTTGTATGTGCCACCGGTGATCTCCACGACGGAGAGTCGGTGGACAACGGTTTAGTTTTGTACTTCGGTTCCTGTGAGTAATTCATGGGTCTACGTTGTAAGTCTAGTAGGTCGAACTATTGTCGTTACACAGATGTTCTGTGGGACAGCACTCGGGAAACCGAGAAAGTCTGATTTGGGACGTCGACGGGGACGGGTCTTATTCCTTTTTCCGTTGTAGACCGTCTTGTTTCGGTCTTTTTGTCTTTCTTTCTAGGGCCCATCTTTCCCTTTACTCTCTTTTTCGTCCCAGTCTCGTCGACGAAGACGGTAAAGGGTTTGGAACCTCACTTGGTTTCCGGACCATCCTTAGACTGTCCGAGTGTCCCTCTCACTCACGGTCCCGTGACCGACCACTTTTAAAGGTCTTAGAAATGTCCTTGGGACCTCCTTGACCACCACTTATCTCTCCTTCCGTTCTTTGAGTTCCATTCTTTGGGTTTGTTATGGTCGGTGTAGTGTCCGAACTAAGTAAGGTAAAGGACAGACGGTTCACCCGTCTCAATAAAGTCCAATGATGATTTGTCTTCTTTTTCTTATTAGTTCGATATTTTCTGACCTATGGTTCCAGACAAACCCTCTCTTTTCTCTACCTTGTCTCGGGAAACAAAACTACTGACCGATTTATTAGACAGACGTTGTTGTGTCCTCTGGGACAAAGCTAGGGACCCATCCTTTCTAGGGGACTTCTTCCCTTATGAGGTCATAAGACTAGACCACTTAAGGTACCTATCTCGGACCGTCCGATGTCAGGTGCCCAGTGTTTTTCAACCTGTGTTGACTCGCTGCTTGTGATTTACTAGAACAGTATTGGTAATTAAAGAGACACCAGTACTACAAAATTTTCTCTTTTTCCGTCCCGAATTTTTGTGGGTAATTACTCCAAAGTAAAGATTATTACCACCTGTTCAATAATAATTTGGTTGGAAGAACGTTTTTTGGTGGTATTTGAAACCTGTTTTATATTTTTGAAATTGAACTTTCATGACTTTACGTTGCTTTTAGTCATCTTTGACCTTCCCGTCAGGAGCGTCTTCCTTTACCGTTATGTATTCAAAGAGTAAAAAATACCGGGAAGTGGATTTCCGCTCGATGTAATCCTCGGTCCGGTCCTCTGACTTTGATACCATCTTTGGGTTTTCGGTTAGAATGACCTAATTTCTTAGATTCCGGTGAAACCTCGTCGATGTTGTCGTTCTTTCACTACGACTTTCCTCACTCGGTACCTCCACCTTGGGGTTTAAGATTTATATTCGAGTACTGCCTTGATACTTGATACGTACGTCTCCCGTGTTCGTCGGAGGGAATTCTCTAAAGTTGGACGGTAAATGACGTCCCCTCTGTCTCAAGTCTCTACTCGTGATAGTAACGAACTATTTGTTTGTTTTTTTGAGATGACTCCGTTTATTATTAGGTCTCAGAGATGTCGTATACTGAGTATTACATTCTCTATATTAGGTATTACTACTAGGTATTACAGTCTCTATGTTAGATACAGATCTGTTATATTTGTTTCACTCGGTAAGGTTTCTTTTCCGTTGGTTACTCTGACTAGGACTCTACTGACTCTACCATATTAATGTTCCTTAAAAAAAAAAAAAAAAACCACCGGGTATATCCCTATGTTCCTAAAAATTTCTTCGACCATATCGATAAGACTTTCTAAAAAAATTCTTTTCTTTTGTATGAACATTACCTGTGCAGTCTTTAGAGTAATCTATTTAATAAATTTTTTTATTATTAATTTACCCCTTAAGGGACCACCAGGTCGCCAATCTCTAGACCGAGAGAGTGACGGTTCCTTCATACAAGTGAGGGACCAGACCCCTAGACTCTAGGGTGTTCAGAGTGTTGTGTTGGTTTTTTATTTATTAGTTTATTATTTTGTTAAAGGGTAGGTAATATAAAATTTTTTATTGGTTTACCCTAGATGGGTTTTTATTTTTATATACAGATGTGTGTTTGAACGTATCTTTACAAGTATCACAAGAAGTGTCACCGGTTTTTCACCTTGGTTGAGTTTATTGGTAGGCAACTACTCATCTTTTCGTTTTACACCACGTAGGTACGTCACCTTATAATAAGTCGGTATTTTTAATTCATGTATTCTATATTGTACTTCCTTGGAACTTTTGTAATGCGATTCATTTTACATGGTCTGTGTTTTCTGGTGTATAACACACCCAAGGTAAATGTACTTTACAGGTCTTATCCGTTTAAGTATTTCCATCTTCCATCTAATGACCAACCGTTTCCGAACCCGTTCCCCTCTTACCCCTCTATAACGATCACCCATGTGTCAAAGAGACCTTCACTACTTTTACAAGATCTTAATCTATTACCCTTACTAGCATGTTGACATTTATATGATTTTGGGTGACTTAACATGTGAAATTTTACCAATTAAAATACAATACCCTTAATATAGAGTTGAAGAAAATTTCATTCCATTTTGTAATGCACTTTGACCCATTACTTATACTTTGAGACGTTGAAAAGACATTTAGTTTTTAAAAAGGTTTTATTTTTCAAATAAAATTTCATTAAGATAAATGTTATCTTAGGTTTTAACAAAAGTCCCTGTATTTAATTGTTTTCTATAAATCCTGAATTTGTGAATCTTCATGTTTAGTGACGGTTCTGTTTAATTCTGGTGAGTCTCTATGTGGTACAAGTATTTAACAATTCTACAGTTAAGAGGGGTTTATTCTCACTGGTTCGTAGGGTCAGACGGGTCCTATCTCCCCCAAGGGTTCTACGTTCTGAATAGTAAAGATTTTGGTCACGTCAAACTCCTTTTGGTCCTAATTAAAGAGTAGATTGAAGTTTAATTAGATAACAAAGTTATGTTAGAGTTAATTTTAAGGTCCACACAAAACAACTCTCTGTAACTGTTCGACTAAGATTTTAAATACACATTCTTGTTTCTTGGATCTCATCAGTTTTGTTAAAACTCCTTCTTGTTTCAACCTCCTGAGTGTTGTAGACTAAAGTTCAGAATGATATTTCATGTTATTCATATCATAACCACTTTCCTGTCTGAGTTCTACTTACCTTGACCGGGGACTGTATATATGAGTTAACTAAAAGGTGGTTCAACGTTTACCTTAAGTTACTCTTTCCAATCAGAAAAGTTGTTTGACAGTACTTGACCTGTGGGTATACGTTTTTCTTTTCTTTTTGGAAGTTTGATGTGGAGTATGGTAAGTGCACGACACACGACACGAATCAGCGAGTCAGCACAGACTGAGAAACACTGGGGTACCTGACGTCGGGAGATCCAAGGAGACAGGTACCCCTAAAAGGTCCGTTCCGATGACCTTTCCCAACGGTACCGGAGGAGGTTCCCTAGAAGGGTTGGGTCCCTAGTTTGGGTCCAGAGGACGTAACGTCCGCCTAAGAAATGGTTGACTCTGTGATCCCTTGAGTGTATTTATTTTACCGAGTATCTGGACTTACATTTTGGTATTTTGAATATCAACTTTTGTGACCTCTTTTAGAAACCCCTTATATTTTAATCACATTTTACCATGTTTGTGAAACCCTTTTCCACGGTCTTTTGCTTTGTATTGGATGAATTCCTCAGTCGTTAAGGAGAGGATTCATTCCTGGGTTTTCTTTATTTTCGTAATTTTTTCACATGTCTTTATAAGTATTTTCAAAAAGTATAATCGGTATTTGACCTTTGTAGGGTCTTCAGGTAGATTCCTATTCACTTATTTGACACTATATAACTGTAATCATTTTACCTAAAGATGACTCGTTATTTTTCCTTGTTTAATTAATACGTTGTCTCTATTTAGAGTCTTTGTAACCCGACTTACTTCTTAGGAGTGTGGCTTCATATATCAGATCCTAAAGTGAATACACTTCACGAACTTCTTCGTTTGAACTAAATGTCAAATGTGTCTTTTCACCAATGAAGACTCCCACCCCCGTCTCGACTGACCCTTTCCCGTCTCCCTTGAAAGATCCCAGTACCATTAAAAAGTTTGAGACAACCTTTAAACCCAATGTGAGTACATATAATATACTTTTTACGTACTTTATGATGTAAATATTAAACCCTTAAAGTGACAATTAAAGTAGATTTTTAAGGTAATCGATGACTTGGGTTGTTCTCCGGGATGATGGTTAAGTGCTGTCCTGAGGTCTTTGTTCTTTCTTATCCTCAACCTGGTAAGGAAGAGGAGTGGTAGAGAGGTATTGGGAGGGGGCTGGTAAGGGTTTTAGTCTATTTCAGTCAGTCTTATAAAGACTACAAACGGGTCGAGAACATGGTAGTCCCGGATGCATAGGAACTTGATAAGGGGGTTTATTCTGGGGTCTTTGTCTCAAACTTTAAATGTGGATCGTATTTAATGACCGACCTGAGATGAGTCTTCCTCGTGAACAGTAAAATGGAACTATGGAGACACGAGTCTCTACAAAGTTCTTCGTCCATTCTCTCTGTACTCCTCTCCACCCTTTCAGGAGGGTAGTGGAGGGGAAGTGGTTGGACTGTCGGACTAGAAATCCTGGGAAGTTTCGTGTGTGGTCCTAAGAGAACAGGTCGACTTAGTCTCTGAGCGTTCTTAGTCCAGAACGTCACGGGTGTAGACAGGGACACCCTACATCTGACACACTCGGTCGGTCGAAGGTCTTGTGTCCGACGGTGAGTCGAGAGGGGAGAACTTCATTTATACTTCATGTGTCCGACTGAGGTAGGAGAGGAACTTGTGTAAGTTGAGACTCATTTTACATGTGATTTTGTCCTTTTTTTGTTTTTGTTTTGATCTTGTCATGGATCGTATACTTATGTAATTACTTCGCTCATAAAACTTTTTCGGTGTCCGTAAAAAAACAAAACAAAAATACCGTCACGACGTGTCGAACTTCCTAGAACCAAAGACCCTAACTTGGGACCGGTGTCGTCACTTTCGGGTCTTAGGATTGGTGACACCTAGTGGTTCCTTCAGGGGTGTCCGCAAGAATAAAAGTAAGAGTAAGTCACTTTTCTACTTTCCGGTGTCACCCACACTTTCTCAACCCTATGGAGTTGATAGTTAAAGCCTTTTGTTTGACCAAACCGTTTCACCGGTGGGGAGAGAAGGGGGTCCTCCGGTAGTAATTGGAAAGTTGAGGGGTCACCCACACCAGGAGGTCATTCTTGACTAAGTAGGTTTGTTTGTGTCCACAGGGGGTAGAGGTGGTGGACGTCAAGACCCTTCGAAGGTCTCTAGTTAGGTAGTCAACAATTGCAGTAAACGATTAAAAAAAATTTTTTTCTTGTCTTTGTCTTTTGTGAACTCCTGATCTCGTGTTTTCTTCTCAATCGCGGACCAATAGGACTATTTCTGGGAACCGGGGAATCCCTTTATGACAGTCGGACCTTTGATAAAAAGAGTGGTCTCATTTCGACCCCATCTCTTTCACTTATCTATTTCTTCTAGGTGTTTTATACCCTCTTTGTTTGACGACGTCCGGAATTTAAGTTTAGACAGGGACCCCAAGACAGACGACAGACGAACCGGTGTCGTTAGAGAGAAGTTTAGAATGTTCCGGTGGTACTCGGGGTCCAAACCTTCGGATCCTCTTCCGGGGTACCTCGTGTCGTCCGAATATTTTGACTCCCGGTAAGGAGGAACGGAGGGACGTGAAACAGACTCGACCAGTCGTTGTGAAGGATTCGGGTCTACGAGAATATATTCTCAACAACAAACCAACGATTGAGTACAGGTCGAGAAACACTGGAGTACCTGACATCGGGCGGTCGGAGGACACAGGTACCCTGAGGAAGAGGGAACCTGGGTCCCTAATTGGGGTGCAGCGGACGTAACCATCCGTCTAAGAAATGGCGATTCGGTGGTCCCTTGGGGAGTGTATCCTCCTGTACTCGGAGTTTTTTGTTTTCTTGTTACTTTTTACATACGGTTTCTCTGGTTTGACTAGACTGGTTTAACTAAGAAACACAGAAAAAGATTGTAAAACGAGAAAGGGTGTTCCATGACTCTCACCTCACTTTTGGACGTAATCAAGAGTCGACAAGAAGGAACGGAAGGACCATCAAGTAAAATCGAAGACCTTCGGTCTCGACGGTCTGAACACTTTCCTTCACCTGACTTTAAGGGTTATAGAAACTCTCTTTAGGTGAGGAGGAGGAGAGTGGTGGAAGACCCTGAGAACGCCACCGGGTTCTCGACGGAACTACGGAGGAGAGGACGTTAGACTGGGTTCCTGGGGGTTTAACCTGATCATTAATCGCTTATGTAAATTTTGTTTGGAGAGAGGGGTACACATAGGTGACTGGTCGTAGTTTATTCTAGAAGGGACAAAACAAGGAGTTTTACAGGGTCACCCACCAAAACATGTTGAATACAAGTTTAAGAATAGTTATAAGACAATTTATTGGAGTTTTGATAAGGGAGGTTCTCGGGGAGTAGTCCCCGCTACTGGGTCTCATTTCTGGTGAAACGACGTGTGAGGTATCTTATGTCACAGGTAGTATAGGACTTGACACGCTACTCCGTCGTGATAGACTACCCACCTCTTAATTCTCATGGACCACTATACAAGTGAAACAGGTTTCGCAGAAAGTCTACCGTCGTTTGTCCCAGTTAGGTGCTTGGTCGTAAGTGGCGACGACCGATGTGGGGTCCACCGTCATAGTGTCGATGGAGACCGAATCGTGTTCGGGAGGGATAAAGTGGGAGTCCAGGTCTGGGGTTGGGGTAGGTGAGGAAGAGACGTTATACGAGACACGCCACCTCCTTGTTCTCTTACGTCGGCGATTAAGTTTGGTCTTTTTGGCTCCCTCCTGTGTCCTGACTTTTCTCGAAAAGTAGGTCGGACTGGGGAAGGGGAAACTCTTAAAACCGAACCGATGAACCAAGTGGCGATAGTTTCGGTCTTTGGATAAAAGAAATGAGTAAGGACGTTCATTTTCCTCTACTTTACACACATACACCGAAACGTTTACTTCCCTTCTTTTCACCCCCACCCATCTCCATGGTGTGTCTTGACCTACGTACCTCCACTCTTCGGAGTGACCGGATCCCACATCTCTGTAGCGGAGACTCGTCTACTATATGTTGTAGTTCCTGGAGTACGACAGAACGAGGGAATGTGGACCCTTGATTTTGTTTACATAAAATAACGACGAGGAACAAGAGGAGGAGGAGAAGGCTCCTACTAAATACCCGACTCTGCTCTCCCCAAGAAACCATCCTCAGTTTTAACTCCCGACCTTGTTGACCACTGAACAGTTATCGTGTGGTAGTTTACCATGTCGGGGTGTATTCACGTCTGTCTTGGTCCGACAAATATCCCTCGACTGTGAGTGTACTCAAATCACCCATGGTCTCTGGTGAGTCACTACACCACCGAATACAAGAATTACTCTTCGATAAAATGTGTTCGTTTTTCGACGACAGAGGATTGTTTACCTGAGACTTTTCTGACCTTTCCTCCTTAAGAGGGATAAATCGATTACCCTACCCTACATAGGTCTTGCGGTCAACAGTAAAGAAAAAGGGATCGTCAATTCCTGGGGTTTGGGAGGTGATCCGAGACACGGTTCTGGTGGTGTGTGGGCCATGTCGTCCCGCACTTTTGGCGTCGGACAACAGGCGAGGTTCGCACATTAAACTTTGTTTTGTTTGTTTTGTAGTCGGTCAAGTGTTAGCCATCTAAGACCGGTCGAGGACCACATGTAAAGGATTCGTGGAGGTGGGTACTTCGACCCCGACTCCGGGGACAGAGGACTGGCGTGTCGAGGCCGAGGGCCCCGGGATTTTGAGAGAGGGATTTTGTAGTGAAAAGGTCTCACTTTCAAGGAAGCTAGTCCTTGGACACGTGAAGTGACGGAGTTTCTCAACTCCTTACCTCTGTGGGATTTCAACCGGGTCCCGTGCAGGTCAGTACAAAACAACTTCCACCTTCGAGAACCCAGGGTCGTTCTTCCTTGTAGAGTTCTGTCAGGAAGAGGTCGGTGACAGACGCGAGGGTTTGGGTGTGGGAGGTGGCGGTCAAGGGCGGGGTTTCCGGTCCCGAGCCAGGGCGTCGAGCGCGGACTGCGAGAGGGAAGGGCCGGGGCGTGAGTGGGTGGCGGTCCTACGCTTTCGGGGCGCCGCCCGCGTCCCGGGCCGCTGTGGTCCGCAGCGCGTCGTGGACGTCCGACCGCCCTCCGCGCACGTGGTCGTCGTGGGGCGCGGCGTCGGTCGGGACCTTCCGGTCGGCGCTCCGCCGCGCGCGGTCGGCGCTCAAGGTCTTCGTCGCGCGCAACCGAGAAGCCTTCCGCGCCTTGTGTCGCGCGGGCGGTCCGAGGAGGCGTGGGAGGCGGAGGAGGACGCGGAGGTCGGACGTGTCGTGGTCGCGGTTCCTTGGGCCGCGGTCAACGTGCCCGGCCCGGTACGACGGAGCCGCCGGTCCCGGGCGTCGAATCGCGTAGCGGCCCAAGGCGTCGAAGCCACGCGACCACCGGCGCCAGACGCCCTCCCTAGCCGAATGACACGCGCCGCGGCCGACGGCCCCCTTGCCCCGAGGTCCCCCGCCCCAGCTAAACTCGCGGCCCGTCCCCCACCCCGCCTTGCACGTCGGACCCTTGCCGGTGACGAGAGTGGGCTCTCCGTCGGTTATCCCCAAAGGTTCACGACTTAAGGGTCCAGTAAGAGGTATGGGGTTGGGTTACGGGGTTGAGGGTGAGGCCCCCTGAGAGGTGAAGGGACGAAGGGCCGTTGGGCTCGAGGAGAAGGGAGTACCCGGCAGTGACCCCGAAAATGGGCTGGCCACCCGCCCCCCGCGGGCGTCGAGGGCTCCTTGGTTCGAGGGAGGTTGACGCCGCGCTTCCCGTCCAGTCCCAAGGGGTCTCGGGCCTCTAGCGGGGGTTCTTCTGCGGTGCTCCCCACTTACGGGAGCCCAGTCCTCAATCCAGAGGCAGACGAAGATTAGTCAAACGCATTCAATGAAAGGGAGACACTGGAGGCAAATGAGAGATCATTTTATTCCTCAACCCTGAGTTAAGATTCTTGGAAAAAGCACTGAAAGACTCCAAGATCACAGACCAGGGAGAGGACCCAATAGGGTAAGTGAACTTCACAATTCCCTGTTTCTTACTAGGTCTCCGAGGTAGAGCTAGACGACCGCTCCGCGACATCACTTTAGGCACCCTAAGTCCGGACCTAACCCTACCCCTAAGCCTGTTCTTAGGGGTCCTCACATGCCTTTCTGAGATCGGTCACGGAGCGTCGTACCCCCCGTCAAGTCTACGACTCCCCTTTCTTCCTTAGGACCTTAGGAATGACAACGTGACCCACTCTCGAGGACCCCCATTCTTGTCTTTCCTTACCTTCCCGTCAGATATTAGTCGTGAAATTCTCCCTCGTCTCCCCGAACTCCTCTGAACCCTTAGTTAGGTCTAAGGGTGAGGGAGTCGAATAGTCAGTAGTCGTTGTTGATGTTATTAGACTCGATTAGAAGTGGAATGAGGATCACTCAGTAATGGTGTCATTTACTATCCCCTACAACAATTATCGATCTCGATTGTATATAACCCGTGATACGACCTCCGGAATTAAAGTGTTGAGGTACAATTGAAGAGAAGCATAGAGAGGGAGACAAAAATTGTCTATTCCATTGACTTCGATCCAACCTAAGTCTTCGTGAAGGACCAGTATGTTTATCATTCTTTACCACAGTCTGTTGAAGGTTCAGTCCCGAGGGATACTGTTTAATGCAGACTGTGTTAAAAGTCAAATTTATTCGTCCGTTTGGACTCTGTTGGTAGAGTGTAAAGAAAAGACAGACTCTACCTATCTACCTATTTATGTCGTGTCTCGGGTTTACTTGATTTACAGACAGACGTATCGGTTCGAGGAGGAGAGACAACACTCTCTACTGTAATGACACAAGGGGTTGGACCCCTTGATACTGAAATTAGAGGTATAGATCGTAGATACTGACAGATACTAGAGAGAAACAAAGATCACAGATACTGTACTATTAAAGGCAAAAGTGAGTTGAGTGAGATGGATCTTGACATAACTCTTAAACTGTACACATCAAAATAAAAGTCTTAATTGGTAGACTTTCCCCCAGAATAATAACTCGGGGTAGAAGGGAGGTCTCGTTTACTGACGGTCGTTGCGTAAAGTGAAAAGGTAAGAGGATAAAGGACTACTAGAGAGAGAACGGGTGGAGTAGTCCGGACTTTAAGACGGCCATGTTAGGGTGGAATCTTTCTGGTACAGAGGTCTCAGAGTTTCGTGTAAGTAACACAGAGAGTAAAAATGAAAAACATTTCTAAATCCAGTGAATTAAACGATTACAGACGTTTTTATGTCACCGTAAAGTACCCTGTCCTGGTATCCTAGTCATCTCAAAAACCCGAAGTTCTGGTAATCCTCCTAACTCTACCGAATAGGATCTCTCTTCCCTTGTCCTTCGATCACAGAAACTAACTTACCTCCCTCACCGTGATACCCTCGTGGGATATAGCTCCCTGTGAACGTCTATGCACATCTCTGATGTGAGACTCCGTAGTCGGAGCTCTTGGTGTCACTGTTCGAGAGCCTCCGTTACGTCAGTTCGGGTAACGACCCCGGTCACTGTAACTGTAGTCATGAGCCACAGTCCTCCACGACTCCATTGACTTACTCGTGGGGTCCTTTTTATGGTTCGAGACAAAAGGAGCAAAAGACCCATAGTACATTTGGGGATTCAAAAAAACAAACCCTGTCAAGATTCCTCATCTGGAGGGCTTTGTACCAGTTCTGTTCCGGTTGAGACCGTTTACCTAGAACACTCGAATAAACCAAATCTTTTGACTTCCCATTGTCTAAGTAAGAACGAATGTGATATTAACGGTCTTTTCTACTTGACCCAATGACCTACGAGTGTAGACGGACCACAGACAGGATAGAATCCTGTCTACTAGGTCAAGTTATTAGGACTAAGTCACGAAAAGTGTGGGGCTAAGGTCGGACAGGAGGTAGAGGTAGGAACGGAAGGAGGAGGTTAGGTGTGGTTCCTAACGTCGATGAGTTTTAATGCATGGAAGGGTTTATACGAAGGTATAGAAACGAGTGTGATAAAAGAGACGGATCTTCCGGAGAGGGGAAAGGTAGTCCACCATATGATGTTTCCGGTCGAGTATTTTGGACACTGTGTAGGTCCTTTTAATTTAGACATGAATCTCGAAACAATTGGGAGAGTATTATGGACACACAATTTTCAATATTATAAATGAATGGACAGAGAAATCCGTTGAACTCTCCCGGTCCGAAGACGAACTAAGTAGAGACACTGGGTAGTATATCGGGTCATGGATCCCGTATCTAAACAAGGTAGACTTAGTTTAGATTAAATTGATCACGAACTAGGTCCTATTGGGACAAAAAGAACGATCGGACCACAGTGGCGGTATGTGTCTTCGTAAGACTAAACTCAAACTTAGTGTCCTTCTGGAACCACAGGTTGTCAGTTACGACTCCAGTTTCGGAGTTCCTTGTACGTGGGTCCAGGGTGCGTGGACGTGAAGTCAACAAAGAGACCTCAGTAAAATACTGTGTGCAATATCAGTCATAACTGGTGGAGTTTTAAAAAACGTGTGATTTTAAGTAGTTCAACTTCAAGCAAGGGGAATTGAGTCTTTTAGTTCGGAACTGTGAAATCCGACTAAATCTCTCGTAAAATATAGACCTAAGTGAAATAATACTGGTAAAGACGAAGACGGCGTGTAAACAAAGGAAATAGTCTCCCGCCCCTCTTTTCGGTATGTCTGAAAACAAAGGTAAAGGGTTTCCTTTTATATTCCGAAAGGGTTCGTTGACACTACTGAGTCCTGTCTTTTTTCCTTCACCCTCGTCCCCTTCCTGTGAATTACGGTAAAGAAAAGTTTCTTTTTTGTAATGGAAATAAGATCGACAAAATAAATCCGTTCTGAGACCCGGTGTCATCGAAACAGACATTTGACTCAATGGTCTTGTCAACTGACTGGACTCTCTAAAGAACCTCAAGGAACGTCGAAGTGTTAAGATGTCGAGGTGGAAGTGAGGGTTGTCATCTTTGGGATTACGTCAAAGCCATTAGTAACTCGGACGACGACGACGACGACGATTCAGCGTAGTCAGTACTGAGACACGCTGGGGTGTCTGCCGTCGGGTTGTCCGAGGAGACAGGGACCCTAAGAGGTCCGTTCTTATGATCTCACCCAACGGTGAAGGAAGAGGTTACGTACTTTCACTTTTCACTTTCACTTCAGCGAGTCAGCACAGGCTGAGAATCGCTGGGGTACCTGACGTCGGGTGGTCCGAGGAGACAGGTACCCTAAGAGATCCGTTCTCATGACCTCACCCCACGGTAACGGAAGAGACTAGTAACTCGGATTACTCCAGGATTCTCTACTTTTTCTCGGACTCCCAGTCTATAGGGATTCAACTAAGTCTAAACGGAAATTTGTAAATAAAAATTTTAACAAAAATAAATACACAAAAACCGACGAGACCCAGAAACAAGGACGCGTCCGAAAAGAGATCAACACCTCTCGTCCTAGATGAGAGATCAACACCACACGAAATCGAAGAGTAACACCACCGAAGAGGACAACACCTCGTACCCGAGATCCCGTACATCCGAGTCGTCAACACCGAGGGTCTGAAATCTCGTGTCCGAGTTCACAGCACCACGAGTCCGTACCCTATAAAGGTCTAGTCCCTAGTTTGGGTGCAGAGGACGTAACCGTCCACCTAAGAAATAGTGAATCGGTGGTCCCTTCGGACGGAAATTTGTAAAGTGAAGAAATAAAAGAGTTACCGTTCTCCAGTTTTTTTCTAACCTCTTTTTTCTAGGAATCGAACCTTGTGATTCTCCGATTCTTATGGTCTTTGAGGTATTAAGACTACACTCTTTACTAAAAATTTTTTGGTTTTTTGATAAGACCAGGAACAATTTTACCATTCCTTTTAAAACGGGTTCCGATAGCGTTTCAGATCTATCGTTTCTATCGACAGGTAGAAACGTTTCTGTCGTTTCTTCGACCCCTAAAAACGGCTCCTCGTCTCACTCCTTCAGTCACCTATCTATTAATGACTATCCTCTGTAGTTCCTACTCCTTAGGAACGATTTGGAACTCCTAAATATGTAACTCCACCCCCTACGTCTTGAACTAGTCAACTTCCTAAATATGATTTGACTAAATTGTTATAAGAACCCGTCCCGTCCGTCTTCTAATTCTACTCCGGGTTAAACCCCGGATCAGTTTTTCTCCTGACTCTTTTCTTTGTTGTTTTTGGATGACATATCGTGTCTCTTTAATAAGTCATAGAACATCACGGATATTACCCTTTCTTAGACCTCTTTTTATATGTATGCCTACGTGTTGACTTAGTGATACGACATATGGGCTTTGATTGGGTGTAATAGTCCGTTGGGGTGAGGTCATGAGAACGGACCTTTTAGGGTACCTGCGTCCTCGGACCACCCGACGTCAGGTACCTCAGCGCTTCTCAGTTGTGTTGACTCGCTGAAGTGAAAGTGAAAAGTGAAAGTACGTAACCTCTTCCTTTACCGTTGGGTGAGGTCATAAAAACGGACCTCTTAGGGTGTCTACCGTCTCGGACCATCCCCCGGTAGATACCCCAGCGTGTCTCAACCTGTGCTGACTTCGCTGAATCGTCGTCGTCGTCGTATGAAGTTATTTTTAAAATTTTTATGATATTTATTTATTTTTAAATTTTTGTCCCGAGTATTTCCTGACATATGAAACCAGTTTCTTGTAGAAACAGTCCTCGGTCATGTTTTGAAAGGTAGTGAGACGGTAAGGGATGAAGTAATTTCCTTAATTATAGGTATTTCGTAAATTTTGTGGGGTATTAGGGTAAAAACAAACCCCTCCCCTGTTGACTTTATTAATAGTAATACAATTGTTTTTAATAAACATCTGTCTAATGTTCGTTAAAAAGAAAGATACTCGAAGAGATATAAGAGTTTTTTAAGATGTTAATTTTTCTTCGGGGACATTAAAAACTCAATTTCCTTCATTTCCGTCGACCGAGAAGACGTGACCCAGGTAATTTTGGTTATGCAAAAGATTGGTTTTACTCGGCTGAGGTAGTGAGGTGGAGGGGTAATTTGAACCCCAGTCTCCCGTCCAGAGTCTGGACCTTTTATAATGAAGACCTTTCTTTCGACCTTGTCGTTAGACAGTTTTTCCGTATCGTTGCTTCACGGGACATCGGTTTCGGTCAGTCGTTTTAAGGATAATGGACTTTATACCTTTTAGTCTAATTGATAAAGGGACTGTGGTTTTTTATTTCATACCACCAGACTCCGTTCTACGGTTTAAGTCAGAGTGCGTAAAATTTCCTCTGACGGACACACATGTGAGTCAGCAGAGAGAAACACCGGGGTACCTAACGTCGGACGGTCCGAGGAGACAGGTACTCTTAAAGGTCCGTTCTTATGACCTTGTCCAACGGTAAAGGAAGAGGTCCCTTTAGAAGGGTTGGGTCCCTAGTTTGGGTACAGAGGACGAACCGTCCGTCTAAGAAATGGTGACACGGCGGACCCATAGGGCGATAAATGTACGTCTAGACTATTTTTTAAACAGGAGTGAGGTCAACGGGTCTAAAGTTTCCTTGACAAAGGTCACTCCGGGGACGGAAAATCCATGTTGAGAGAGAAGAGACGAAAGAATACCCCTTCTTCCTACGATTGAGGGGAGTGTGACTTTAGCAGTACCTAACACTTTGTTTCACAACGAAAGGGGTAAGACTGTCAGACAGATGGACAATGGTCGACAAATTCGTCCTTAGGTCCTAATGGAAAATAAGTAGATACATAGGAGATCTTACGGGGGTGTCGGGACGAGTTTTCGTTCCTTGTTCTACTATTTCTTGTTTTCACACCATGGTCTCTTGATCAAGTTCAACCATGGTTAGTTGGGACGAAATCCGGATTTATCTACATTGAGTGACTTGTAAGATGTCTCCTCGACTTATTTTGTACTTCGAAATATCTTCGTAGATATTATGTTCTTGTTTGTGAATGACTCGGACGACTTAGGGTCCGTGACGGAACCCATTATTTCTCCTCCTATGTTGGCATTTCCTGCGTAAAGGTAATAAAGTTCGTCAAATGTTAGATTACAAAAGGAAAAGTACTGTTCTTTTTGTTTCGTCCCCTCCTCTCCAATTTTCCTGAAGGGACCGTCAGGTCACCGATTCTGAGGTACGAGGGTCACGTCTCCCGTCCCCAAGCTAGGGTAGGGTGTATGGTGCACCGTTCGGGAGGGGGCGATTTTTTTTTACTGAATTCTCTGTACGGTTGGTTTCGTTGTTTCACACTCGGAATAAACCCAATGACTTGTGAAACTTGTTTGACTTACACATTGTACTCTATGTTTGTGACAGACCTATAAACTATAATTCTTGTTTTCCTGTTTACTTCCCTGTGCACTTCACACTAAATACTTCTTTGTTTATACGAGAATTTTATAGAAGTGGAAATCTATACATACAGTTGAGCAACTTATTTAACCACTAACAGAAAAGACGAGAAGTCATTTTTAATGATGATTGGGAGTCAGTAGTGGAGATTGTTTTTTCATGTAGATTCATCGACTCACGAACATTTTATGTCAACGGTCATTCTGGTTTTTTTTTTTTTTTAATTATAAAAATTCATTGTAGAAATTTCCTCTTTTTACAGACGAAAGATTATTAGAGACCGTAACACAAGAGAAGTGAGTGGTTTTGGTTTGTTTGGTTTTTTTGTTGTTATCCTTTCTTATCGTGACCTTTTTATATTCACCATACTTACTCGGAAACACATCTCAACGACGACGATTCAGCGAAGTCAGCACAGTCTGAGACACACTAGGGTGTCTGCCGTCGGGTGGTCCGAGGCGACAGGGACCCTAAGAGGTCCGTTCTTGTGACCTCACCCAACGGTAACGGAAGAGTCCTCTGATGTTTAAAACTAGAATGATAGTCTCGACACTGTGACAAGGAGTATAATCCTGTTTCTAAGTTTGACTCCTATGTAATTCTAAACAAAGGGAATTCATTTGATTAAAGGTAAGGTGTATGTATTTTATTGTAACGAACCCAACTGAAGGAGAGGACATTACCTTAGTCCTTTAGATTATTATGTCGATTTTCCTTAAAACAAAGTAGACAAGACAGTTTTGTGAAGTATTAGACTCCCTCCCGGTGTCTTCAATTTTTCAACGTGTCCCAGGTATCGATCAATTCACAGACTCGGTTCTTTCACTCTCTCTAGACGAACAAAATCATACTGGACGTTCGATTCTGACTATGAATGTAAAAATTTATCAACTTCTTTTTTTTATCGTTTTCTTTTTATTATAAACTACCCCTTTAATTTACTTTAAGTTTAAATATCAATAATGAAAAAAATTTAATTTAAAATGACCTCGTACCAACTGAATGTTACAACCCAACAGGTAATACAAACTGACCTTGTGGTCGTGTGAAAGTGAATACGTAAGAGATACCGACGAGAACAGTCGTCTCAATTCACCAACGTTGTCTGACATACCAGACGTTCTGGATTTTATAAAGGAGAGGCCGGGAAATGTCTTCTGACGTCTTAGGACCAAATCTCGAGATAAGTACAGTTCTAACGAAGTGTCTTGTCCCGGTCTGTATACCTTTCATAAGAATCACGTGTTTGCCATCCGGAGAGTCAGGTTGGGTCAACGAGACGTACAACCTACGACGACCTTCTCCCCTCTTAACCATCGACGGGGACGAACAGGAAGCCGGCTGAACGACTCGACTCCCCCACCCCTAAATCAAAGACAAGAGTGACGGGTAAATTAGTACTCGGAGAGTCGATTGGGACAGTTGTCCCTCTGGTTAATCACGGTTAAAGACACACTTTCCGTAAAGGAATTCCGTCTTGACTCTAGAGGTGGAGTAAAGTGTGTTTGTTAAGTTCCAGTGTTCCAGTTGGACCAATCTCAGTTTGGTCCCGAATTTTTCACTTTCCGTCGGAAAGAATGTTTCGGGATCTCGAGAGATCTGAAGAGTCCTTTTTCGTAGGTTCTTAAATGGAGTAAATGGTGTTCCCCTGGATTGTGATGTCCCCATTTGTCGGTTGTCCGGGACGTTTAAATTATAGGGAGGTGTTCTAATGAGAGTCTAAAGGGTGTCTACAAATACCGTTTTGAAATAATCTCGGTACACATCACTAGTCGAAGGAACCTTAAGGTAATCCAAAAGGTGAACTGGGTGGAGGTTCCCGGTCACTCAAAAGTTTTACGTAAAGAATGTTCACTTTTATAAGAAAATATCCGTTAGAACAAAACATGATCTAACGGATTTTGAAATGACATTTATTTACAAATACACGTGTGACATTATAAAATTATTCTACTCGTCTCGAATGAAGAATTTTGGAAAACTACCTAGTGAAGTAATTTCTTTTTTTGCAAAGACCTCTGACGTATCAATAAGCCTTCTTAAGGATTAAAAGTTTTTCACTACACGATAAGTGTATTATATTTAACAAATAAGATTTATTTATATAAATAAGATTTATTTAGTTCTAATAAAATTTTACTTGTTAAGTCACCGTTAGTGATGTAAATGTTACAGTACCAAATACAGTTACATCGGAAAATATAAATATTATAAACATTATGACAATATAGTTATAAAACTGACAATTCTCCCGTGTATGTGGGTATGACAGGTACAAGGAGTTTACTTAAACTTCGGTTCTTAACAAAAAATTTGGTTATTTGATAGGGAGAACCTGTAAGTTTGACGGTTTACCACTTCTCTCCATTTAGTGTGAGCTCCTATTCTCTTTTTAAGAAAATTCGTCTAATATTGGTGAGTCTTTCCTCTAAATGATCCAAAAAGATCCCAAACTAGGGACCCAACCCTTCTAGGGGACCTCTTCCCTTACCGTTGGGTGGGGTCATAAGCACGGATCTCTTAAGGTACCTGTCTCCTTGAACCACCCGATGTTAAGTACCCCAACGTTTCTCAGCCTGTGTTGACTCACTGATTGTATGTTTGTGTGTGCTCCAAAGTCTGTAAAGAAACCCCTGTAATTATACAGAGTTATAAGGAGGTTTGGTGTGTGAAAAATAAAAAATTTCTTACGGAGATAATAAAGACTTTTTACTGTATGGAGTATTAAATTTCATGTTTTTCTTTTTGTAATTGAACTTTAAGATGGTAGGTCTTTACTAGAAATTGTCCCGTTTGTAACAAAATCCATTTATATCTGTCTTTGTTCAAACCTTTTTATCTTAGTATGACATAGTGTAAAATTTAATTTTTATAATCATAGTTCTACTGTATCTGTTTGAAAAGACATAAGAAGGGTAAATTATTATTGATAATCTGGAACCCCCATAGAAGTTGGGGGTGCAATTAGTGTAATAGATATAATCAATATTGTCATCCCTTCACTTTAGAAAAAGAAAAACAATAGATATACTCTACTTCTGACAATTGACTTTAATAACTCTACCCTGAAGGGACCGCTAGGTCATCAAGTCTGAGAGACGAAGGTGACGTCTCCTGTACCCAAGTCAGTCCCCTGATTCTAGGACGTTCGGTGTGTCATCTCAGTTTTTAAAAATTTAACTTTTTTATTAAAGTCATTAGTAAAGTGTTATGTACATTCAGTAATACGACATGTGGAATTTATCTCACCACATGTAGTACAATTATCTTGACCCCCGTTATAAAATTTATATATATAATTGTCCTTTTTTTTGAGTTACCTACTGGGTCGTTAAGATGAGGGTCCATATATGGGTTCTATTTAGTTTTTGAACAATGTAGTTACAAGTACCATCGTAATAAGTATTATCGGTCTGACTGACCAAGATAAAACTTTCGTGATGGACTTTCCAATTTTTGAGTGGAGGATCTTGTAAAGGTTGTCGGTCCACTTACGGAAGACTTGAACGTTTCGACCATTTTTGGGACACTAATTTATTATCTACCTAAACCCTTTGCCGTCTTCACGTCGGGTTCCGATCACATGAATTAAATATGGAATTCCTTCTTACCAAGTTTCATCCAAAATTAATTTATAAATACAATATCGGTCTTTGTCGTTCACCAGAAACACATCAAGCCCTGACCGAAAGTTTCCCAGATTCTTTCTTTCACTTACTTGTAATTTATAAATATACAACCTTTATCTAAGACAAGAAAGGGACGGACTTCCTTCTATTTTTCCGATTTCTATTGGTCACTCGACGTAAACTTTTATGATTCTCCGATCCAAGTTAAATTCACTTATACTCCCAAAATGACTCCGGTCTATTACACTTTATAATTTGGGAAGTAATAAATAGACCCCTGGTGTTTCCTTATTGAAAGGTAACAAAAACCAACTTAAAAGATTGAAAATCTTACCCTTTTTAGTGTTAGTTAAAGAAACGACTTCGTATCCGATGATTGACCCTGAAGGGACCACCGAGTCTGACCACTTCTTTGACGTACGTTACGTCCTTTGGCCTCAGACTAGGGACCCAGTCCTTCTAAGGGACCTCTTCCCTTACCCGAATGGGCAAGGTCATAAGAACGGACCTCTTAAGGTGCCTGTTTCCTTGGACCGCCCGATGTCAGGTATACCAGTGTTTCTCAACATGTACTGACTTGCTGATTGTGAAAGTGTCCGATTATTGACGACATAGTTGCAAAGTTTGGGAATATACTGGGAACGTTTCCTCTTAGATAGGATCGTTTGATTTGGGTTCGGTTCAAACCAAAACCAAATAGAACTTAGACTTTTAAATCTTACTAGTACTTGGTGTGTCGTACCTTTAAGGAGTATAAAACAGAGAAATCTACACTCTTTCAAAACTAGTCACAACATTATTGGAGAGATATATTACTATATATATTACCGAAGGATTTCTAGCATAAATTTTAACAATGGACGAGAAATACTACGAAGTAAACGGACTTAACGATGTCGTTGTCACTTCATAGTTGACAACAACCTGGTTTCCATTTTGAACGTGGACTAATCATCGGGGTCTCTAAAAATCCCGTTTCCGATACTTGTGTTTATTTACGATTAAAATTTTCTTTACAAACTTTTTCAAGTAAAGACTTCAATTAGGTTTAAACTCTTAGATCTTGTTTGAAGTATATTTCTCCATGGTAGAATTGGTGTACAATTGTTATTACTTTGACGTCATGACGTTATTTCCTTCTTTTTAATTTCACTACTATACCGTAAGAAACTACAATCCAGATCCCGTGTACCCAAGATTTTGACCACTTGACCTTACCGTAGATGAGAGCTCTGTGACATTTTGTTACGGTTCTAGGTTTATAAATTTTACACTAACTTTATAGATCTGGATCTGAAGTTTTATAAAATTTGAAATTTATTGAATCATTTTGTATCTACAAAGATTTATAGATGAATTCAAGAGGACTAAATATGTGAAATGTACGTGTTTTAGAGAAGTATGTAGCAAAGTGTTGTTGAGTCGTAGAGAAATTTTCGTAACCAAAATGAAGACTAGAACTCAAATGAAAATTTCGTTCTCATGACGACCTCGTTACGACTTTCGGACCCTATCGTTCTTTAACCACCTAGTGTCGAAAATGGAGGTCTCCGAACAAAGGATTCCACTAGAAATAAACGTCTGACGATCTCCAGGGTCCGTTGTTTCTCACTTTGTACTAGTTTAAGACTTTGTCTTTTTAATTGACACCTCGACTTCCGACTCGAAATCTTCCCAAGAAAAAGTTTAGGTCTAAGTGGAACCTAAACTAAGGTGAGTTAAACTTTAATTCTACCAAGTGTGATTGTTTTATATAGTGTATATACTTTTACGAATCCATAAAAACTAATTATTGTGGTGATCCATCCTAAATAATGGAATTGACAGGCATTTATGTCACACTTACGTTTACGGTAGTGGGAGTGTTTTGAACAAAAGTTAATTTTGGACACATCTATAAAGGACCGAAGATGAAGCAAACGACTTGTACCCCGGGGGCGAGGCTTAGGACGGAGACACCAACCAACCCTAGGACTGTCAGACGTTTTAGAAAGTCCCGACCTACTTGTTCGAGACAGAAGTAGTCGAACTGTGACCAACTCCAGATTAAGATTGACTAGTCAAAAGGGACCTTGATTCTAATATTAGACGGACTAAAAGTCATTATGATTGTGTCGGATTTTCTAATAGTAGAAAAGTGGGAGAAATGAGAAAGATGGGTGGTCTGGCTGGAAACCTGTTAATTCAGTCAGTAAGGTGTAATCAATCTAATGTAAATCATAAACTATCGAGTGTTTCCTTAATTCTCAGTACAGTCCAACTCCTATTCTTCACCTTTTCTTTTTTCATTTTACTACTTCTGATTACATTTCTGATTTTTCATTTTACTATTTCTAAGTCAACATATTCGTTGACACTGGTAAGGGTATTTGATAAAAAGTTTCATCGAAGAGTTTTCACTGATGGGACGTCCAATGGTCTGGACGTAGGTGAGTAAGTTGTTTATAAAGTCACAGATGATATAGGTCACGTCTTTATTAAATGGGGATGTTTTTCTGGTTTTACGGGTCTCTATAGCGGTGTTTTTGACGACAAAAAGAACCTCAAAATTTTTAGTACATAACCATCTTTTTTGACGACACATATGAAACCCATTCTCCAAAAGGTTCGTACAATTGGATCTTTTCGTCGTCGTGATGGGTCCCTTGAACAATCTTTACGTTTAAGAACTCGGATGGTCTGACAGATATAGTCTTTAAGATCCCTACCCAGGGTCAGTAGACAAAATTGTTCTTAGGGTCCACTAAGACTATGAAAATCAAAATCTAAAATCTTGGTGACGGAATCAAATTCCTCTTCCGTTACCGTGGGGTGAGGTCATGAGAACGGACCTTTTAGGGTACCTGTCTCCTCGGACCATCCGACGTCAGGTACCCCAGCGATTCTCAGTCTGTACTGACTCGTTGAAGTGAAAGTGAAAAATGAAAGGGTGAGGTCACAAGTCCCTGCCCCCTCGGACCACCTGACGGTAGATACCCCAGTGATTCTCATCCTGTGTTGACTTCACTGAATCGTCGTCGTCGTCGTCGTCGTCGGAATCAAGTCCGGGTCACTAGTGTAAGTCTAAGGTAGGAATTATCCTGATTTGTTTCTCCACTGAGTTATTGAATTCATCATGGGATAAGACCCATGGGTTGCATTATATAGGAGAGATATTATCCTTTTTGGTTCACATAATTAAATACCAGTTTTCATAAAACCCTGAATTGGAAGTAAATGCAAATTCGGACGCCGAACGACATTTTGATCACTCGTGGTTCCTTAAGGAACCGTCGAATCATCAATCCTGAGACACGAAGGTGTGTCTCCTCGGGCCCAAGTTACAGACCAACCTCTTCATTCTAGGGTGTTAGACACCGGTTTTGTTTTTTTGGGGTTTGATCACTTGTGATTTTCGTCCGGTTACAATGGGTATCCACTTATTATTTATTCAATTGTCAAACAGAATCTGACCAAATGTGAAGCAGAACTATATAATTATTAATAAGAACCGTGAGACAAGAAGAGAGTTTTCCAAGGGTCAAGTCCCAGATTCATAGTGGACAAGAATCACTAACTTACAATTATTTTGTCTCCGTCATTTTACACAATTATTACTATGGATTTTTCAAGAGTAGTAAGGTCATTCGAAGTAATCTATTTTTGTTAAACATTTCTATAAGAATCTATAATCAAAAATAATTGAAGGTTTTCAGGTTTGTTTTGATATCACCTTGTTGAAAGAAAGGATCTTGGGTGTCTGTGTCGTTAACGTCAAGTTAATGTGACGGTTCAAATGACGGGTGATGTACAGGATCCCTCCCCGGAAAAAACCACGGAGATCGATGGTACGAGTGAAGTTAGGAAACGAATTTTAGTTCTGAATATTGAAAAACATGGATGAGACTGAAGTGTAGTGACCCTTGTTTGGTTGTACCGAAGATGGTTACTTTGGTAATGTTGAAGTCCGATAGAGTTTGGGTGTTTTTCTAAGTAAGTTACGGTAGGGTCGTAATTGAACGCTTGAACGTTTCCAGACTACACCAGTTCTCATACGACCCGATCTTCCCGGTATATCCTCCTTCGTCTTGTTCACGGGGAAGATGTGACAATCATACTGATCGCCTTATAAGACTTTCGGGAAGTCATAATACAGTTTGGGATATCAAAGGTGTCATTATAAAGACTACTTAAGATCAATGGTGAATGTCTAGATTCGTCGATTCTGTTAAGTCCGAGAATCGTCGGAGAGTTCCCAGTTAATAGTGGATCTAATCTCTCTTGAATGATTCCAATCGAACCAGAGAAGGTTGGTGACTTCTATATCGAAAAGACAACCTGAACAGTCGATAAGATAAATCCATGGATTTGTTTTACAGAAATAATAAACGATATATGTTAATTGTAATAGACAAAGGTGGTTTAAGAAATTACGGGTACTCTTCTCTATAGGTGTCCATTTAAGGGATTATGTCAATACTATTTAAAGTGGGTATAAAATTATTCGTTTGAGTAGGTACAAAATTACATAAAGTTTACAGAAGGAAATCGTCTTTTAATCTTCAAAGGTTTGAAAAATAAAACAAGAGATTTGTTTACGACGAAAAGACTGGTCTTTCACTGACGGAGACATAATGTCGTGTTGTGTTAATAGTGACGCCGTCTTTGGAGACAAAAAGGAGGAAAAGAGTCGATTCTTGAACACCGAGTATTTTGTTTCCGTGTATTATAAAAGGAGAGTGGACTTCGTATCCGCTCCATGGGGTCTCGATTCTGAGACGCCTAACGGTTCAAGAAACGAGGACACATTTTCAAGTACGGAAGTGACCACGACTTTTGTCTAGGATTCTAAATGGTCTTTACATTTTCGTAGAAGTTTACAGAAAGGAGGACTCAGATGAAAACTGGTTTCAGGGGTTTCGAACCAGGGAATCGTTTCCATGTTGAGGTATAGGACCGGTGAGAGCACCAAAATTCTCTCCTACTTAACGAGTCCCTATATGTTGACTACTTGACAAGAGACGTTCAGTATATGAACATGTTCCCCATTCCACGTCTAATACCATTGTTCACTTTACGATGTCTCTTCGGGAATCCCATGTGTCGTACCCGTGTACATTTCCCGTAGTCGATTAGACAGGGTGGATGAGGTCGGATGTGGGTCAAGTCCCAGAAATGTACAAAGAAAACCCTCATTCTTTACATATTTCAGATTGATAACGATATTAATGGAAATTTCCTAAAAGACACGACAATGTAAAACTCCTCATTAAAGATCCTGAATCCCTTTTAAGTCGTTTTTTATAATTTTAGAATCACAGAATTTTACTGACTTGGTTCGTAATGATTACGTTTTTGTCCATAGGTCTTGTATTTTTTCTACCTTTTTGTTTTAATTTACAATAGTGTCTGAATAAAACAATGGACTAATTAAAAAAACCAAACCAGTTACGACCAACCATCTTAAATTCTTATCTAACGTACAAAGGAAGACTTATTTTTGGGTTTTCTCAACTCTTTCTGTGTTTGTTTAAGGGAAATGGAGTAAAAGTGATTTCTGTTAAAGAGTGAAAGGTGAAGGTTAAATGGAAATTCGTTATTATATTGCGTTTCTAAATATAAAAAAGAGGAAAGAGGGTAATAATAAAAGTAAATTGAAAGAGACTTTTTTATTCAGACTATTCATCTGAAATACTAAAAAGAAAGTTTTAGTATGACATACTTTCTTGATATAAGAAGTGACAGAAAATCAATTTTTAATAGAGGTTCTAAAGGTGGACACTTTTTGAAAGATTGATAAGATATTACTAAATAGAATGACATGTCTTTGTCTTTGTAAATATCTCATTGACATGTCAATGTCTAGTCACCAAGTTGAAGTGTCTTCAAGTTGGTTAGTAATTCTCTCCTTTCTCATTAAATACCAATTTTTTTTTAACCAAACTTTCTGAAAGTCCATAAAATTAGGTAAAGAGTCACTCTCGATACACCTAAGGTGAATCGAATTATACACACATTGTTCCTGAATGTAAGACTATAATTTGACATCCTTGTGGTTTAGTAATAAGGTCGTTTTTCTTTTGTATTTTTGAGATCATAAATAAAGATACGGTCACTTTTTAAGGTCCTTGCCAATAAGTATATGTTTATTTGACTAATAAACGATTTCGACGTTAAGTCGAAAATCACAATGACGTTTCTGTACAGTAAAACCCCTGAAGGGACCACCAGGTCACCAATTCTGAGACGTGAGGGTTACGTCCCCGTTTCCCAAATTAGGGACAAGTCCTTTGAAATTCTAGGGTGTGAGACATACCGTACGGGAGAGGGTTCGTTTTCTGGTCTTAAATAGGGATGTAAGGAAATCTGGTCTCAAAAAGTTGATAACTGTAAAACCCGACGTATCAGAAACGACCCCCTCTTCCTACCCCCCGCTCCGTCTCCCCCCCGTTCCGCCCCACCCGTCGTCGCCGTCCGTCCTATACGTTTCATCCTATAAGTAGTTTCAAGAATTGTTCATCTACGGTCATCGTGAGTGGGTCGACCCGGTCCATGTTTATAGAGGTCTGTATCGATTTACAGAAAACCCCCGTTTAATTGGGGGACAACTCATGGTAAGGAAATGTCACATAGTGTAAAGGATGGAAAAGTGACTTAATCAATTATTTGAGAATACATAGATTTTAAGACTTCCTCCATGTGTCTGATTATTTTTATCATAAAAATTAATTTATTCTGAATTCTATAGTGTGACTGTAGGTGACCGAGCCATGATTTGACATGTACACTGTATATGGTGTAATTTTCTTTTTTTTTGGGAGTTTTAATTTTCATTATATGTACGATAAGACCCTTTGATTTTGTCAATTGTAATTGTAGTTTTGACAAAAAACATTTCGGATTGTATACATTATTGTGACTATTAATAGATGATAAAAGAATCAAAAACTACATGACAGAAAACCTACTTAATTTAAAAATTATTTACAAAAATCTCTGATCAATCCTAAAATCTTCTTCATTTTTTTTTTTTCACACGAGGTTTTTTGAACGTTTTAACTTCGTCGTGCGATAAAACTAAATATAACTTCAAAATTTTCCGATCATAGAAAGAATTTTTGATCATTACTATTACGATATTTATTTTAGTGTTGAAAGGTGCAAAAATTATTTACTGTAGACATTAATTTATGATAACAGTTAATTTGACTACTTGAAATAACCCCAATTTTGATATTGTTTCAAGTAGGATTTTGTAAAACGTTACGTTTTAATAGAGTGAGTTCCTCACAAATTATTAAACCTACGGTCCTTAATGTTCGTTAAAAGTTTTCGTTTCTGAGTGTAAGTATTTTGAAATATGTAGTAAACTTGATTGTCTATAAATATGATGATCCTAGTTTGCACGTAGTGAAAGTAAGAACATAGTACTAAAATATATAATGTAATAAATAGTGGTAAGAAACAGTGATGTGCATAAAATAGTATGTGAACGTGGTAAGAGGAATCTAAAGACTAGAAATAGAAGTAAGAAGGGTAATAGGATATTTTATATGTTTCTTTTTCATGTAAAATAATCTAAGAGAATCTACGTTGAAATTTTTATTATGGAAGTTATTTGTCTCTATGAGGCTATCGGGTAAAGTGGTAGATACCTTTTCACTTGGGAACCCCTTGATAAACTTTCTTTAGAGAGTCAAGACACGTCTTACTGAAGATCATAAACTCTTTCGGTATATTGAGGATTCTTTAGTCTCCAAGAATCCTTATGTAATGATTGCTATCATGTCAGGAACTTCACCTCTAAACAAAAAAGAAACAAGAGACTCACTCTGGGTCCGATTTCTTCCAGAGAGTTAATGACTTCAATCAAATGTTACCGTGATTCAATGATCTAATCATTTAGAACAAATATTTCTTCAGACGTTTGTATTTAGTACAACTGTAGACTTCATTCGAGATCCTTTTATGATAGAAACCTCTTTTCCTGTCTTAAGATGGTGATCAAAGACAATCTTTTCGGTGATTCTCGAATTATTATAATTTTAAAGGTCTCTATCCGAAAAGACTTTTTCTTATTTGATACTTTTACAACTTTTCCATTTTTTATCGATTGGAAGAATTCTTGTCACACCTAAAGCAGGTAATGACACCTATTCAAAGACTAACAGAATAAGTCAACCAAAAGTTTGACGTTTAAGTACAAAAGACTTTAGAAATTCAAAAGAACATTGACTGATTCCAGGAAAAATTGAAGAGATTCAAGTGGTCTCTCCAAAAACAATCTTTAGAGGTTTAAATTATACCAAAAAAGTAGAAATAGACAGTTTTCTTTGTTGTTTTTTTTCTTTAGTTCAAGTTTTAAGTGGTAGAATGGTGAATTATAAAGGTTAAATTGGAACTTCAATTCTTATAAATTTCAATCATCTGAATTTATTATTGTTCACATAATAATCTGAATGATTCACATATGTCTGAATAATAATCTGAATTATTCATATATATTAAGGAATTTGACCGGTGTTCACAGTTAAAGTTATCGTGTCGTGTTACGTTACGAAGAAACATTTCTTAGGCCGATGTTACATCCTCTGAACCCAAGCTAGGGACCCAACCCTTCTAGGGGACCACTTTCCTTACCGATAGGTGAGGTCATAAGAACGGACCTCTTAAGGTGCCTGACATATTAGGTATCCCAGTGTTTCTCACTCTGTACTGACTGACTGAAAGTGAAAGTGAGTGTTAGTCAAGTCAAGTCGAGTCAGCGAGTCAGCACAGGCTGAGAAACGTTGGGGTACTTAGCGTCGTGCGGTCCGGAGGGACAGGTAGTGGTTGAGGGTCTCAGATGAGTTTGAGTACAGGTAGCTCAGTCACTACGGTAGGTCGGTAGAGTAGGAGACAGCAGGGGAAGAGGAGGACGGGAGTTAGGGAGGGTCGTAGTCAGAAAAGGTCACTCAGTTGAGAAGCGTACTCCTGAGTGTTATGAGTCAATTTAATTAGAAATGGATTCATAATGAAGATTTTGGTTCACGGTAAAAAATCTGCTAACGTGTCTGATCTTCTTCATCGTCCTTGACCACTTTTGATTCGTCTTGATGTCCTCCTTAATTTCGTATGTTGTCTTGGTAGTTTGGACTCTTATGTGTACTTCTAGATTCTAATTGAGAGTAATAATTCGATTCGTTAAAATGTTGGAAATTGTCTTTCTCAGTTTACATTTCAATGTAGTACATAGATGTGATATTTCATACCTATGCGTACACATGGCCACACATATACATACGTGTGTATATATGGGGTCATCTCACAATTTTATGGTTGTATGGTTACTAAAAGGAATGGACAGAAAAGAAGATCATTGACGTCGAAGACAAGGTGAAGTCGAGCATGAAAAAGTGAGAAAAGGTTAAAAACGTTCTCCGAAGGATGTAGTTGGTAACGTGGTAACATGTGTTATTCCGGTTGTAAAAGGAGATGCAGGAAACTGAGGACAAAATGATAACCACAACCTTCATTGTTAGACAAAGGACATTATATTTTCTATGAAAATAAAATGTCGTACACCCCAGTGTCAAGAGACTGTTCCCTAACTTTGGTATGGGGGACGTCACCTTCGTACTTCACGGTTGGTGACCTGGAGGTTCTTTAGGGATTTTCTATGGTATGAAATTTTTTTTGTTGGTATCAAATAATACAATAAAAGAAAAATTTAATTATTATGTCAATATTTTACCGTACTAGAATTTTATTATATGAGTTTGGATCGTATAGAAGGACGTTTCGAAGTCTAAGAAGTACCAAAAGAAGTAGAAAACTTCACAGACAATTAAAGGCCATTTTCGTTCTAAGTGCCTCATGATGAAATAATTCTTCGAAGAAATGGACAATACGTTCTTTCATTTGTTTAATTTTTCTACTTTTATTCAAAAACTAAGAGAAACTTATAGACACAAGATTAAAAGTGTATACTACTTGTAGTTGTCGTAAAGAGTCCATAGGTGATGGTAAGTTAATCTCGTGAATACAAAAATTGACAGAAGAGATCTTTGGATTTAAAGTTTAATAGTGAACTTTTTTTTAAAGATTTTTTTTTTTTTCGTTGTGACTTTCTTTACGATTGTGTATGTAGTTTCAAATACATGTTTGTGTGTATAATGTCGTATCAAACACCAAGATTTTTTACTATCGGTAAGTCGTTGACCCCGGATCAATTCCGTTATTTCCGTGTGGATACGGTACCTTATGATACGTCATTATTTTTCTTGTTTTACCCAGAGATAAAAGTACCGTTTTACGACTACTATGTAATAATTTACTTTTTTTCAGAGTCTATAGCGGTCTTACTAAAGTACATAACAAATATTTTGACCTTGATAGTATATATTTATGTATACTCAACGAATGTTTTGTAGATCTTCAAACATATGATCCGGTTTCCTCATTTTAATCTATGTCCCTCTCCTCTGAAAATTGAAGAATGTGAAATAAAGTTATAACAAATTGACATAATGATACTCGGACATAAACGAAAATATAAAGTTTTTGAGTTTATATGATTTTTCTCAATAAATTTTTACGAAAAGTAAAATTTATAAACATTCTATATAATGGACTCGGGCTCTTTCTACATCAGGTTCTCATATTTTATAAAGAAGGTTTAGGAAAAGTTCTTCCATTGGTGTTACCGAAACTAGTTTCATTTGTTTACGGTAATTATCTAGAGACAATTAGCACTAGTAGACTCAGAAGAGAAAAAGGATTTCTTTTACGTCTTTTACATCGTGTATTAAAATTGGGGACTTTTCACTGTTTTAATCTGACACAGGTGTTACATGGTTTTTATACTTTTCTGGCGACAGAGTAGAATCGATTTGACTCAACTAGATCAATGCACATACTTCTTTAGTTATTTTGTATGACTAATAGACAACACAATAACGGCAAATGAGCGATTCAACACACACTGAAAAAACGCTAGGGTTCCTGATATTGGGTGGTCAGAGGAGACAGGTACCCTAAAAGGTCTGTTCTTATGACCTTGCCCGACGGTAAAGGAAGAGGTCCCTTAGAAGGGTTGGGTCCCTAGTTTGGGTATAGAAGACGTGACCGTCCGTCTAAAAAATGGTGACTCGGTGGATCCTTCGGGTCATTAATAGACTGTATAGAAGAGAGTAAACTTTTCTGGGACTACGACCCTTTCTAACTCCCGTCTTCGTCTTCCCCTGTTGTCTTCTACTCTACCGACCTACCGTAGTGACTGAGTTACTTGTACTCAAACCCATTTGAGGCCCTCAACCACTACCTGCCCCTCTGGACCACACGATGCCAAGTACCCCAACGTTTTTCAGTCTACGTTGACTCGTTGATTTGACTTATGGTTTTATGTTGACTGACTTAAGACGACTCACCATGATATATCTATATGTTCCTAGTTATTTCAAGTAGTGACAATGCAAATCATGATTCATACAAAATGCATTCTTTACCTTTAACAACACAACATGTATTCTTTGATTATTACATACAGTTTGTATGAAGTCATAAATCATGTATGGAATAGAAATCTCCCGGAGAGGAACGTCATGGATAATTATAGAGAAAACAGTAGAGCAAACAAAAGAAGGAGTAGAGCTAGATATGTCATTTATTTTGTCCTCGTTTTCTGAGTAAATCATCTATTTAAAGGTTGATAGTGTATCTAACTTTTATGAAAAGATAATGACTAGTCAAAAGTATTTTATGTTGTCACTTCTTTATATACTTATTTTTATCAAACCTAAAATATTCTTTGTTAATATTTTATGGGGACTTGTCCTTCTTTGAATATTCCTCTGGTCTCCCTTCTTCTTTCACCTGAAATGACTAAATTTATGTTCCTAAATTAAGTCATTCATAAACCCCCTAAATCAAAGGTTTTTACTTACATAAATTATGTTTTTCTAACTTTGTTTTAAAAAAAATTTTTCTCGTTCATATAAAAGAATTTCCTCTTTGTCGGTTATATCCTTAAGATTGACGTCTACGTAATAACGTCTTATATTCACATACACTCTTATCTTTGAAAAAAAGTATTAATTCTTCTGGATTGTTACAATTATAGTCCTTTAGTCTACTTTCAATTTGAAGTTTCAATTTGAAGTCAACACAGGTTGAGAAACGCTACGGTACCTACATCGGACGGTCCGAGGAGACAGGTATCTTAGGAGGTCCGTTTTTGTGACCTCTCCCAACGTTAAGGGAAGGAAGAAGTCCCCTAGAAGGAGTGGGTCCCTAGTTTGGACCAGAGGTGTGACGTCCGTCTAAGAAATGGTAGACTCGATGGTGTCTTCGGGTCCTTTAACCTATTTAATAAGAATTATTTATTTATTTGTCTTTTGACTGTTTTTTCATTTGAGGAAAGAGAATGGATGGGTATCCGATGGGTCAAAAACTTCTGGAACCGGTGGTGGGAGTCCATTTATGGTAATGGTGGAACTATAAGTCGATTATAATTTCTTATTATACGAATACCTAAGTCAGGAATGGAGGATTTTACGGATTCAACTTCAGAATTCGGGGATTATGAAGTCTTACAACGGAATAAACTTTTTAGCAGATACGACTCTATTAGTTTTACTCTAATAGTTTCTCCCGAGATTGAGTTACTGACCACAGGAATGTCTTTCCTCTTTGAACATACGTCTGTGTACGTCTGTCTTCTGTCATACTCTTATACCCCTTTTCTGTCGGTAGATGTTCGACTAGTCTCGACGGACCTTATCTTGGAAAGGAGTGTCGGGAGTATTCTTTGGTTGGGTCGGTTAAGAAAGGAGAATCTAAATCGGAAGTTTTAATCTCCCAAAAGAACGTCTATAAATTACTAGTTGTTAAAATTTTCTCTTTAAAATCAAGATCTCCAAAGACCTAGAAAGTTTACCTAGAGGTAGTCTTTCGGGTCTCATTGTTTCCCAAAAAACCATTTTATGTTCTATGTCATTTGTGTTCTTCAACTAATCAGGAACTCTATAATGTCTCGTATATAAGTATTTATTAAGTGTGATATAAGGGAAGAACTTGTAAGTGTTATATTTATTCGTCGATTTTTTAAGACATCATTTTGCACATTTGGAAACGAAAATCGGGTGCAAAGGGTTTAAATAAACTGGGATCTTATAAAATGATTTGAATTATGGTGAATTATAAAACCTTGTGTGACCCTTCCTGACAGAATTCGCTCTTCAACATACGTTTGTCATAGTTACATCTCTTTAGAAATATAATTTATCTTATACGTACACTTTTGTGTGTACTTGGAACTATTGTAATACGATTCACTTTTCTTCGGGTAGTGGTTTTTTTGGGGTGGTGTATAACGTACTAAGATAAAAATGTTTTACAACAGATTTTAACACATATATAGTTTTTGGTCACTCAACGTACAAACATTCACCCACTTTACTAACTATATATTTAATGTAGAGTTCAACAATAATTTTTTTTTTCTTTTGTCACCCGAAGAGACCACCAGACCACCAATTCTTAGGTGGAACGTTATGTCCCTGTGACGAAGTTAGGGACCAAGTCCCTTCTAGGGTACAAGACACTTCGTTAATCCGGACACTCGGTGTTGATGATTGGACTGTGTGACGTTGATGATTTCGGACACACGTTTCTGGGACACGAGGTGTTGTTCTCTTCGGTTGTGTTAGTCTGACGGGTGACGAGTGGTGATCTGTTTCGGGTACACATCGTTATTTTTGTGTGGTGTCGGTTTTTTATTTAATCTTTATTTGCTTATTTAGAATTTTTTTTTATTTCCCTTTGTCTGTTTACAAGATTTTAGTGACCTAACACCACTACGAAAGTGTTAAGATATTTCAATGATCTTTAATATAATTCAATAATTTGATTAATATATGTAAATTTTACTCACTCAAACACTATATATAGTCTTGTCGTTATTCGTCATAATTTTTTCTCTTTCAGATACACAAAACTTGGATTAATAAAGTATATTTCATATCCCACCAAGTTGACGAACAAAATAATGGTACCTATTTAATTAAATGACGATTCTAGATGTCAAAAGAGTTAATACTTTACCAATTCATAAGAGAAAGTAAACAAGTGTAAAATGTCTGTACTGGGTAAAACTCATAAATTGAACTTTCCACAGTGAAAGCTTTGGTAGGGAGGTCTTTGGATTAAAACTTTGTACGACACATATTTTTGATAAACCATTAGAAAAGGTGTAGTGATAGGGGATGGATGAAAAAGTTACTGACGTGTCTTAAATTGACGTACAGATGCAGTTTTACGTTTATTGAGGGACAACAAAATGTGTTTTCAATAAGATCGTTGACATGACTTTTCTCTGAAATCTCCTTCCCATATCCCTCCCTTTGGTCCATCCCCCGATAACTTTATTAGGTCCGTACCCGACGGAATCCCGATGTGATCACTTTATTTGTCTTCACTTTGACTGTTGTAATCAGTGAGTCAGTACATACTGAGAAACACTGGGGTCCTGACATCGGGCGATCCGAGGAGACACGTACCTCAAGAGGTCCGTTCTTATGACTTCACCCATTCCATCGGTAAGGAAAGAGGTCCCCTAGAAGGGTTAAGTCCCTAGTTTGGGTCCGGAGGGTGTGACGTCTACCCTACGAAATGGTAGACTAAGTAGTCCCTTCAGATATTTCAACCACTGTTTACCAGACTAAGACCCATATAAAACTTCTCTCTCCGTTATACTGGAGGACTATCTTATCTTTACCTTATACTGGTTTTTTTTTTTTTTTCCCTACTGAGGATCTAAAATCGAATTCGTTGATATTCCTACTCTGTCGGTAGTTCTCAGTCTCCAGTCTCCTAAACATACAAAAGAAATAGCACTTCTCCTTTTCGTCTTCAAGTCATAATCTGTACAAATAAATCTTTATAGTCCATTCACCTCTACTGTTTATCCGTCAAGTATACCTTCTTATTCTCTTCGGACTAAATTCTATATTTAAACTCTTGACAGTTATGTCCATACCTTTTCTTGTGGAGATTCCCTCAATGTGTCATCTTTTCCTTATTTCTTTTGTTGATTTCTCTCGGTCCTGTAAGACTGTGTTTTCTTTTACTCTTGTCTCAAGTCACTAAATTCATTTCGTCACTAATTTTATGACCCTCTTACCCCCTCTTTTTTTACCCTGACATTTTTCCCAATTAGAAGTAACTCGTTTCGTCCATTACTTCTATTTTCTTTGTCACTATATAGATATAGTATAGTGACGATGACTCGACTTACAGAAAAGAGTCCGTTGAACTTCTTAAAGATGAAAGTTTACCTAGTCTTTGTATGTTTGTGTTTCTATTGTATTTATTCTATTTTATAATTGATTACTTCGTTGACAACCCATATTCCACAAGTTGAAGAAAACACAAGGTAAGAAAGTCGAAGAACATACAAATTTATAAAAGTGGTTAATCTTCTTTTAATTTTACGATCCCATTTGCCTTTTTTTATCTCTCCGTTTGGTTTTTATGGAATTCATCATTATTAAGAGTCTCTATCTATCCATAATGTTTCTTTTGAATACTAAAAGAGTAGACTCTTTTTTTTTTAAAAAAAATTTCGGGGTTTCGATGTAACTTTGGTTATAAGTCACCATGAGGTATACATGATATCTCGAGCGTATATACTAATCAGTTCTGTAGATGATATTTCGTAAAACTAACTCAAAGTAATGATGACCATTTTCAGATAATAAATTTTGAACCCATTATCCATACGTTCACAAAAAATAATCAGAAATTTGAGTTAGACTTACTTTATATGAGAAAACGAATCTACTATCGGAAGTATTATCTTTTTTTATGAATTCAAAAAAAGATTCCTTCAAAAAGATTCTTTGAAGATTCCTGCAAAGATTCCTCAATCAAAAGATTACTTCTAATATTGGAAAAGTCCTGTGTGAAATTGCGTCAAAAATCCCTTTTAAAATGAGTTCAACTTATTCGGTAATTAATATACACCTTGTATACTGTCAGTTTTGATTTGTAAAGAATTTTGTTGGGAGAGTGGATTTTTAATAATCAATTATATAATTGTCGTGAATTATATTGTATGAAAATGGCCTCTTATAAAATGGAAAGGATAAGATTTTTAATGGTATTAATAGGTAAAGTCACTATACTTCAGTGGTTTGTTTTTAACATCAAAAGTAGGATTCCCCTTTATTTACTTAGTATGGTAGAAGAAGTAGGAGTCGAAGAAGACGAAGGTAACCTAGTATAAGTAGAACTAATAATAGGAGAAGTCAAAGTAGTAGTAGAAATCTTAGTAGAAAAGAAAATAGAAGAAAGACATTAAATTTTACAGAATTTTAATTCGTTCTAGAGTTTTTTTAATTTAAGTGGTTTAAATGAACTTTATAATAGTGTAATAGAATATTATTACATGAAAATAGTAAGTGTTGTATACATTTATTCGGCAGTACGATATATGCAGTTTTTATCTTATTGTTTTGATCAATATGTACGAATATATTCGAGTTTTCTGAATTGAAAGGTTATTGTGTGATTTTGAAAAATCAAACTGAAAATATAAAGTGATAAGACTACTTTAAATAACAAGATACAATGTGATGTCTTCTGATTGATCTTTTGATTGAGTTCGACGACCAGTGTCTTTATTAATGTCTGGAAGGAAAGTAGGGATAGAAGAAAAAATAGAAATAGTAGCGGACTAAAAGAGGCAAACCCAAAACCGAGTAGTCAAAGTAGTAGAGAAAGAAGAAAAAATAGAAAAGAGAGTAGAAAAAACGAAAAGAAAAGGAAAAGAAAAAATAGGAGAAAGAGTCCTTCTCTGTTATTACTAAACATATAAGACTGTGGTTTTAGAGAAACTTCGTAAAGTAACTTTTCGAGACGTTTATTACTTTGGATATTTTTCTGTTTTGTCATTGGGTCGGTTGAATGAATCTTTGTCACTTGTTTAGGTCGTTTAAGTTTGTTTAGGTCATTAAATAGTATACTACTGAACAGTGTAGGTTGTTGATTACACGTGATTGTTATTTAATATTATTAATTACAGCTACTACGGTTCTTCGGAGTTTTAGGAGTGTTTGAGAAGGCTTCTATATTTATGACACAAGTCATATGAAAACTGGTTTGTCATATTTTTTTATTGACGTACTGAAATAGTACACATAGTTGTTCTACATGAGATGTTCAAAAATACTTTACGGATGATACACAGTCCTGACAAGAATCGTTACACTTATCTCTTCACTTCTTTCGTCTATTTTTAGGATTGAGAGAATTCTATTGATTAGATCCCCCTGTTTCATACTTTATTATTTTAGTCATTAGTTTAACATTATTTTTGTTCGTCCCATTCTCGTCTCTCTCATGCTTCTCATGTCGGTCTCTACCGGAAAGACTAGTTCACTGTAAACTTTTCATTACAATTTAAGTGTATGTTTTTACTGAATGAAAGATTACTGTCTAATTTTCCTTTAATTGATTCCCCTATACAATCTACCTCTTCTTTTTTTATTTCGTTGTAAAACGATCGTCTACAGACAAAGAGTTTAGTGACAAAAGGTGACATACCGTAATTAAACTCTAGGAGAATGTCGTAGATAATCTATATGTCGTATATGTAACATTCATCTCTATAGTTTCTGATAAAAAAAGTAATTAAATAAAAAATTTACTGATGATGTCCTCTCCGTGATAATTCTCAATGTAAATAACGTTGACCATTATTTTTATTTTAGTATATCGTATACTACAAATTCCTGTGACTAAATAACCTTAAAAGTTACCAAGTTTTTGACATTTGTGAAATTATAAACGTTGTATGAAACGTAGTCTTACGTGAAGTACAAATTATTCGAGTCTTCGGGAGACATAAACGAACGTTTGTAGTGAAAATAGAATGGTAGACCACCTGTTACTTACTGGAAGACCCAGTTCATCCATACTGACTAAAAATGTCATATTAAATAGTTTACTTTGTTACACTTTATACAATTCTATATTATTAACATGTGTTAATATTAAAGTATATCCGATAAATGTTTTCAGTATAAAATGTGACAAAACAAATTTCTTACTTGGTTAGTGATTGTATCTTCTTCTTCACGTAAAGTTGATAAAACTTTTTACTGTTTAGTACAACATTTCGACGAGATCTCATTACTATGTTTCTTTGTCTAAGTGCGACTTTTCTATTTGTAATGGAGTTTACTTACAAGAAATAATAGGAGATTAGACATCAGGTTTTCATGTGAGTTTCTGTACTACGATGTTAGTTTGAACGGTGAAAAACGTCGGGTCAAACCTACATGTTGTTATCGGCCGAGTAGTCCGTTTTATATAGAAGAAAGGGCTGCGACCGCAAGGTCAAGGAGAACTGCAAAAGAAAGAAGAAGGATGTGTAAACTTTAAAATTTATTACCAATTTGAAGGTGCATACATAGTATGGTTTTCTTTTTCCCACTTAAAGATTGTTACTATTATGGTTGAAATTCCCGATTCTTCTCTCACTTCAAGTTTAAATGATTTCTTCTGTCGGTGAAAATACCGAGGATTAAGAGATAGAAAAATTAAAAGGTCCCATTCCACGACTGAAGATTTCTCCCTGTTCTGGGGTGTTTGGAGATAATGGTAGTATATTTAGTCCTATAAGAGCCTTTTACCACCGTTAGGGGTGCAAACTTTTTCTCTGTCATATTAGATCTATGGTTTTAGGTACATATAAGTGTTGTTTTAATTCACTGTTTCCATAAAGGTGTTTGGGGTTATATGTTCATCCTCCCCTTTTCAGTGTTCTAGATTTTGTAGACACACAATGACTGTAGACACATCTCCCCTTCGTCTTCCTTCGTTACTCCAATGGACGACTTAGATTCTTATCCTTTCGGTATTTTGTCCGTTACCTTTCGTATCGTCCATTTAAATTTTTATCATCGACTTTGATCCTTTTCCACTCACTCATGTTCCCCAGTCACAATTCTAGGTTCCGCAAGATCCGGATGGATACTTGAACGTTTCGACTAAATGGTCCCGTGGGAAAGTCGTTTCCGGTTTGACTCCTCTTTGAAGGTCCTCGTCTTAGTTATCACTTGTCCCGTTCTTATTGTCTCTCTTATCTCTTCACCCTCCTTTTCCAGGTCTATTTTTCACTGTCTACCGTTATTTCTATCTTTAGAGTCGTTCGGTGGTATAAAAACCGTCTTGTTCTTTTATTGTCTTGTATCTCGAGATACTTCAGTCTTTTCGATAGACTTCGTTGGAGGAAGATTCTTTGAAATCTTTTTGGTGTAAGTGTATTTTTACTCGTTGTCTTTACATGAAACCAGTTTAAGGTGCGTTTCAAATAATGACCCTTTTTTTTTCTCCCCCTCTCTCTTATTCCTCGTCTTAGTGTGGAGACCGTCTGTTACTTTCACCTGGTCTTCTGTACCGGTTTTCTGTCTATTTTTTGGGAATTGAATGATAAAATTTCACACGATTTTCTGTATTTCTTTTACAATGTTGTATACTTTCTTGTTGTACTCATTTATAAAATTTTCATCTTTTACTCCACTGTCTTAAATCCCTTGTTAGTCTTTTCTATCAAGGTCTTTAAATTCTTATTTCATTTCCTTATTTTTTCGTTTACTTGAGTTGTCCATTACGGAATAAAGGAGATTTTAGTCCTTGTTCTGTTCCCACGGACGAAAGTGGTAATGATAAGTTGTATCAAAACCTTCAGGATCGGTGTCGTTAGTCTCTTCTTTATTTTCCTTAGGTGTAACCTTTTCTTCATTTTGAGAGTGACAATCTTTTACTGTACTAGGAGATGTTTCTTTTGGGATTTCTAAGGTGGTCTTTTGATGATCTCGATTAGTTACTTATATCATTTCAACGTCCTATATTTTGGTTATGTGTCTTTAGGGAACGTAAGGATATGTGATTGTTACTCTTTTGTTTTTCTTTAATTCCTTTGTTAGGGTAAAGTTACCTTTCTTATTTTATGAATCCTTATTTGAATGGATTTCTTTGTTTTCTGGGTATACATCTTTTGATATTTTGAGACTACTTTCTTTAGTTTTACTGTGTTTGCCTCTTTATATGGTACAAGACCCTAACCTTCTTAGTTATATCACTTTTACTCATATGATGTGTTGCGTTTGATGTCTAAGTTGCGTTGGGATAGTTCGATGGTTACCATAAAATGTGTCTTGATCTTGTTTATTAAAGTGTTAAACATACCTTTTTTTTTTTTTTTGGAACTTATATGTTACCTCTTTTCTGTTAGAGAAGTTCTTCCTCACGACCCTTTTGACCAGTTGGTGGACATTTTCTTACTTTGATCTTGTGAAAGATTGTGGTATGTGTTTTTATTTGAGTTTTACATAATTTCTAGATTTACATTCTGTTCTTTGATATTTTACGAATCTCCTTTTGTGTCCGTCTTGTAAGAGACTGTATTTAGTCTTCTAGGAGATACTAGGTGGAGAGTCTCATTGCCTTTATTTTTTCTTTTATTTGTTTACCCTGGATTCATTTGAATTTTCGAAAACATGTTGTTTCCTTTACTATTCGTTCCACTTTTATATGGGAAGTCTTACCCTCTTTTATTATCGTTTATTTCGTTAACTGTTTCTTAATTAGAGTTTTTATATGTTCGTCGAGTACGTCGAGTTATGGTCTTTTTATTTGTTGGGTTAGTTTTTCACCCGACTTCTTGATTTGTCTGTAAAGAGGGTTCTTCTGTATGTTTACCGATTGTTTGTGTACTTTTCTACGAGTTGTAGTGAGTAATAGTCTCTTTACGTTTAGTTTTGGTGTTACTCCATGGTAAAGTACGGCCAGTCTTACCGACGGTAGTTTTTCAGATGTTTGTTATTTACGATCTCTCGCACATGTCTTTTCCCTTGGGAGAATGTGACAACCACCCTTACGGTTGATCGTGTCGGTGATACCTCTTGTCGTACCTCTAAACCATTGGCGGTGTACTGGGTCGTTAGGGTAACGGCCCGTATGTGTGGTTCCTTTGGTCTTGACTTTCTTTATGTACATGAAGTTACGAGTAACATCGTGACAAATGTTATCGATCCTGTACCTTCGTTGGATCTACAGGTGGTCGTCTACTTGCCTATTCTTCAAGATATGTATGTGTTTCGATATTTTTTTCTTGAGTAAACTCAGTCAAGATTACTCCCCCTACTTTGACCTCGGATAATATGTCTCACTTCATTCAGTCTTTCTCTTTATGGTTATGTCATATAATTGTGTATGTATACCTTAAATCTTTCTGTCATTACTGCTGGGATATACGTTCTGTCGTTTTCTCTGTGTCTATATTTCTTGTCTGAAAATCTGACACTCTCTTTCGTTCCCACCCTATTAAACCCTCTTATCGTGACTTTGGGTATATAATGGTGTACATTTTATCTACTGGTCACGTTCACACTACGTACTTCGTCCCGTGAGTTTCAGCCGTGAGACCCTGTTGGGTCTCTCTACCCCACCCCTCCCTCGACAGCCCCCAAGTTCTACCCCCCTGTGTACATGTGGACACCGACTAAGTACAGTTACATACCGTTTTTGGTGGTGTTATAATATTTCATTAATCGGAGGTTAATTTTATTTAATTATTTTTTTGTTTTTTCTATTGCGGAATTTCTCTTTGCCTCCATTGTACCTTTACAATTTTTAGTTTCTCTTTACTTTTTCACTGGTTATAACTCCTTCGTTTTTTTCATTTGTGTTCTGTAGTCTTAAGGAATTTCTTTTGTTTTCACTTGTCTTGTTTATTTTTTAATAATGAACTGTGTTGAACAAACAAGTATGGTGTTAATAAGTGTTATCAGTTCTCTGTCTTTGTTCATAAAGACGATGGTACTCGAGACTCCATAGATGATCTCTACTCGAAGTCCATGTTGCTGTTTTCCTAATCAACATTCGTAATCCATATGTCATCTTTTTTGTTTTAATTGACTCGTAAATTTCTCTCATGTCATACATACGATGTACGATCCTGTTACATAAATATCCTGTAAAAAATTTACCCCTCTTTCGTCAATATCCTTATCCTTTAAGTTTTTATATGAATTTCATTCGTTCTGAAATTATGACCACCACCCCGATGATTATAATATAAACATAATACATAGACATATATATAAGTATTCGTGACCGTTTTTTTTTCAACTGTTAAACTCGAAGTTATTCTTCTTAGTGTTCCTTGACTTTGGGTAATTTTTACAAGTTTAGGTACATAAGTATTACAAATTTTTGTTTGTCCATTGGTAAACTTCTACGTCCCTTAGTTAAGTGATAACATTTTTGACCTATTTGTTGTTGTTTTTTTATCACGAACTACCTCGTCGTATATATGATGTAATCATACCGTCTCCTTACTACGTTTAAGGACTTTGGAAAAAAAACGGTGACACGGTATATACCCTAGAATCAAGGGGTTGATCCCTAACTTGGGCACGGGACACGTCACCTTCGTGTCCTAGAATTGGAAACTTGGTGGTTTCTTTAGGGTTGTAAGATATAAAATTTGTACTTAAATGGTTTTCCGTTTGGACATGGTGACTCATTGGTTTTCTCGTCTACTCTCCTTATACACTTTTATTCTTAATATAATGGTGGTAAAAATTGGAGTTATTTAGTTACCTAAATCCTAAACTCGTGGTGATGGGTGATTGTAGTTTTTCACTTTTAGACGAAAGAAGACAACGACAAGACTTGTTAAGTTAAGATTTCGTTAAGTAGGTTCGTTTCATCCACAGGTGTGTCCTAACTCCAACTACTCTTTTCAAATCTCGATGTTACCGGGTCTCATCTTCTCGACGGATCAATAGTCCGTGACTATAGGTTTACTTCGTTCCTCCCGTAGGTATGTCTCTTTCATATCCTGTCCTTTATTCTGATTTCACCTTATTCCTCCTATATGTCTAACCTCTCCCTCACACTACATATTGACTCCTTCATTCGTTTAGGTAATTCATATTGTCTTCCATACAAAGAGTAATAACCCCTTTCCTCAATTCTATGTACCTTTCTCTTTTGGTCTTACTTCAGACACTACGACCTCATCTTGACCTCAATAAGCACATTCGAGAAGTGAAAGTTGCATGTATGGTGTCATTTATACTACATGGTAAGAAGTGATTTTCCATGGTTCCGAAGGACCCCTTTACCCACTGAAGTCTTTGTCCCGTCCCTATCATTAGTTACTCTGATTTTGTGAAATATAGTATTACGTTTTATTCGCTTCAGGAGTTTTCTACTGTGTGCCGATAAAGTTTCTTGTGTCTTCAGTTGAACTTTACGGAGGACGACCTGTTGAGACTCTATTAAGGTGATAGTTTAGATGATAATGTAGGTATTAGTTTAAAGAGGTTAATAGAGTTTTTTATGACAATTACCGAGGGGGGGGTTACGTAAGTCAACAGTAATAATTGGAAGAAATTTGGTAAAAAGATGAAAATAGTGTACTTGGAAATACTTTTCAAGTTTGTTCGACGAAACATTTTAAAGTATGTAAGGTTTATACAAAAGAATGTTAATCTAATTCCATCTTGTAAAAACCATCCTTCCGAATTATTTATTACTACACATGAAAGTGTTATGTAAGGTAATCATGTGTGTGTTACAACCAAATAGGTTAATGACAACCACATTGTGTGAAGACTGTAGGGGTACAAAGTTTAAGTCTCTTGTGGACCTTCAATAAGAAGACCCGTATATTCTGACTCCGTGTTTGTTCTCACTTATTTGCCGGAGACTCAGAATTCTTTACGCTACGTTAGTTCCGTTGTCAAAATTTCGTCGTTTTAAGAGTCTGTTCGTGAAGTGGTCTTGAGTTAGAGACTTGAATTATCGAGACAGTTCGTTTAAAAGAAACTAAAAAATTATAGATTTTGTAATAATAAGTAAAAATTCTCCTTCCTGACTTTTGTGGACTGAATATCTTTAGTAAGTTTACAGAGAGTTCACTTCTTACTTGTGACTATGTGACTACGACACCTTATAATAAATCGTTGATTATTCTTGATATCTTTGTATGTTATTTTTACCCACTTAGAGATTACGTAATACAATTTCTTCAGTCTGAGTTTTCCAATATATTAAGGTAAATGTACTATATGAACTTTTCCGTTTTCATATCCTTTTGTAGTCACCGAAGGTCTCTGACTGGTCCATCCTCTTCTTTTGACGAATGTTTCTCCATAATTATATTCAATAAAAATCCCCTACTGTCTGGAAAAAATATATATACTACTGACACCATCACCAATTTCCCGGTATACATACACAGTTTTGAACGTGTTGACAAGTGATTTTCCTAGCTAAAATGATAATACATTTAATATAGAATTATCTTCATATATGTGTATGTATAAGTTTCTTGGGATATTTGGTTATAATTCACATTATCATAACTTTACTAAATCATATATGGAGAAATAGTAGAAGTCTAAAGGATAGTAGGAGGAGAAGGAGAAGAAAGAGTCTAAAGAGATTAAGGAAAACAAGAAGAAAAACGAGAAGATGAAATTCGACAAAACAGTCAGCCCGATAATTGACCCTAAAATTCGGGAACCTTGATTCTCGAGCTGAAAGATTAAGAAAAGCCTCTAGTAAATGGATTTGTATGTGTTCGTATTTATGTGTCTTTTACCTTTGTCCTAGTACTTTATTCCTTAGTATGTTAATAGAAGACATACTCAAAAATTTTTCAAAACCACTTTCCCTTAAGACATGTCGAGTATTTTGTATACATTTTTACGTTTGACTGTTTTAATAAATTCATTAAACGTTGTACAAAATTCTACGAAAGTTTCTTCAATTACTAGAAACTGGATCTTTAAGATCAGAGACCCTTAAGTTTCTTTATTAAATATGTGTTCTTTTTTTGAAAAATATATAAGAAACAGTGTTAGGGAGGTAGGTTTTTACACTTCTTTGTTTTATATGTTATTTTCTCATTATAATTATACATTCCCTTTTTTGTCATGTAGTAAACTTACCATGTCATATTTTGTAAATTTTTATTTAATGTACCCTTTGTGATAATAATTAACTTTTCCTACTCTACCGTTGAAAAAATATGTTGTACTAATCTTGGTCCGTTTGTGAAATATGGGTCTTTTTTATTGTCTCCTATTATGTAGATTAAAAATTCTTTCCAACGACACAAACTCACTGTCCGAACTCAGTAAAAAATAAGTCATAAAATACATATGTGATTAAAAATTTTATTCGTACGTATTATAAATATCAGTTTCTTTATGTTCTCTTCGGTAGTCGATCTGTTTTTAAAGAATCCGAATTAGATTAGAAGACTTAGATGTCCTAAGATATTATTTGGACTACAACTCCTTTTGACTACAACTCCTCATCACGTTCTCACAGTTTTAATACTATATATAAGAGATGAATGATTTTTAGTTACAACCGAATTTTTGATATCAAAGTATTCTTTTTGAGACTAAAACGACTCCTGTCTTCAATTGGTTTTCCAGTCGAAAACATACAATTATTTGTCTTTCGACGTTTCGTTGGTTCAAAGACAAGATGCATCTTAAATACATACGCTGAGAGATCTAGATGTAAGTGTCATATCTGGGTCTCTACGTTTTCACAGTTTTCTATTGTCCAGGTTTCTGGAACCCTTCGTTTCTTTTTAATCAATTCATAATTGGTTTCTAAAAGTTTTGTCCCAGAATATAATGGAAGGAGGATCAAGTCTACATAATACTTAGGTGCAAAATGAAAATTTAAGTAAATTTTTGACCTATTAGAAAAAGATACAAAGTAAGGAAGAGGACCTTAAATTCATTTAATTCACGTCTTTAAGGTTGAGAACCAGTCAAAGGTTTAGTCTTTTGTCATAACGAGTGTGGTATGTGTATACGTATAATGTAAGTGGTCTATAACCGACTTGATAAATTAAAAACGTGTGTGTTTGTGTTGTGTCTTAAAATATATATTGGTCGCCTGAAGTAAAAATTACTGAACATAGATTTTTTGATAACAGATGTTATAGGAGATAAGGACAAGTATCTAAAGATTAATTTATAGTAATGAAAGTTACAATGGAAGTAACAGAAACCCAGTTCAAATCTGGTTACCCATCCTCACCTTTAAAGAAATCGAAGTGGTAGTAGGAAGAGAAGAAGTAGGACTATATGTTTCAATTCTTATCTTAATGATAAGACTTTGGAATTTTATTTCCAATTAAATAAAAATTTTCAGACAACGACTAGACACGTTCCAGTGTTTACAAAGTCTAACAGAAGAGGATTTCAATAATAAATCCGTTCAGGTGCATGTATGTAAGATGGTGAAAATTGACTAGTGTTTCTGTGAGTAGTCGGTTAGTTTCGGTCTAGACACTTTGTGTTTTCCCACTATTTAATGTTGTGTTTCCTATAGTCCCTACGTGTTTGTGACGGCCAAGAGGTGATTGGTGTGTCACACACTAGAACGGGGTTAAAAGTTTGGTGGGTTTCAATTCTGACTAAATCAGTCTGGAAAGTTTACATGGTTTCTACGGCGGTGTATCGGACTTTAAAGTTTAGAGAGTCTGAACACCAACAGGTTAAAGTTTATAGGTACTGATCTTTACTACTGGCACTTTCTCTTTTAAAAAATTTAAAATCTTTTACCGTTTTACAAATTTTACCGAATTATGACTTAGAACGAGTTGTTGACCAGGGTCTAAGGTCGTTGATCTGGATACTATTTTTGTTTTAAGACACGTTAAATTCGTGTTGAATAAAAGGAAACTCCAGAGTCGTGAGAATTACAATCGTATTATCTGTGTAAAAAAAATTGTCCTTTCTTGTATGTTGATATGACGACTTTCGACCTAATGGTCAGCGACAATGGTCAATACAAGGAGGTACACACAAACAATACATCACACACCACACGTAAACACGGACACAAGGACACGGACACTCTTCGCCTTTATCTTTTTCCCTAATCGCAAGTCACGGACAAGAGGTAGTCGGAGGAACGCAAGTGGGACTTCGAAGAGCTGGTCGACGACGAACATAGGAGCCCTCTCCCAAAGGGTGAGACTCGCCCACCCTTCCGTTACGGTTTGTAGGCCCTTTTTATTTTGGTGACAGAGGTGTACTCGACCTTGACATGCGGGGAACACCCAGAGGAGTCCCGCTACCATCGCTTAGAGACGTTTTGCCATGGACAACGTTCCCTTCTTCGTACAACCTTTTTTTTAAGATTTTATGTAAAATTTCTGGGATCAAGTGAACATCGTGTAGTTCATTTCTTTAAAACGACGTTCTTGAACTCCAACCAGATTTCTTTTTTTTTAATATCTTCGGTATCAAGGAGAAAACCATGTAAACATGTTATAAAATACCAATTTTCTTCTTATACAAGGGGTTCCGTAACAGTTCAAACTAATGTCTCGATTGGTATAAAATCTCTTATGGACTTCTTCGACCTATCGACAAGTCTAAAGTACACGATTTTTTTCTTACAAGAGTTAATTTAGTGTTCTTTATGTGATTTTATGTGTTCTGTTTATTCGGAGTTCTCTTTTATACCGACTTGTTTTTATTAGTCGTTGATGTAGTAAAATATTGTTTTCTTAATATTACTTTACTTCAAGAGAGAACTGCTAGAAGAGGTCGATACGTACTTTACTTTTTATAAAAGTTGTATGTAGGTTGAAGGTTCATGTCGCATTGTTTTGTAATAAAAGTCAAATAAAAATAATCAAGAATTAGGAAAAGGGGGTTTGTAAAAACCGTGGTTTATTTTGAAAACGATGTTTACTTGTAAAAGGAAACTCTAATAGACGTACTAGTTCTAACGATTTTATGCCCCCCACCCCCACCCTCTTCCGACTACCTGTTCTTGTAGATGTATTTGATAATCTTTTTGTAAAGATTAGTTCTTTACTTAATCATGAATGGTAACACACGTATGTGAATCTAGTTACGGACAGTCTCGGAATGTTGTTGCTTATCGTCAGAATTAGTTGTGTTTCCCCAGAAAAAGACCCAGACCAGGTAGGTTGCTTCCTCTGGTTACCGGAGGTTACCGGTACCGAAGTAGGAACGGAAAGTACGGGTGATTTTTGATTAAATTTTGTTTCTTAGTAAATGTACATAATACATTAAACAGTTTAATGTTTAATTCATGAACTTTTCCTTTCCTTGTTTGGAAAGGTTATGGTAAAAATGATGGAGACCATAGACAGTCAGTTCCTTCTCAAGTCAAGTAGCACAAGGTGTGACGTAAAGTCGTTACCTTATCCTAAATGTGTAGTATTGAGTAGGAAGATTTTATAAAGGAGTCTATTTTTCAAGAAAATTTCTTTTGTTCGATATTAAGTGTGAAAGTCCCGTAGGTCTATGTGATTTAGGTGATTCTGAAATAATACGAAGTTTATATATCGTAGTTTTGCTGTCGACTTGATCGCTGTATATATATTCTATGTCGGTATTAGACGTTACTCTTTTTGTGGATGTAGTAACTGACGATATTGATATAATTTTATCCAATATTTTGTTTAGTTGTCTTAAATTTTCCATCATAAAAATTTAAAATATATACCTGTCTTGATTCGTTTCATTTATATGTGGAGTTCAATTTTATTTAGAAAGTCAAATGGAATTGTTCAGATCGTCCTACGACTTTAGGTAGAGCTTCAAGAACACCCAGAAGTCGTTCTCGTGTACTGAATACTATGTTTAGAAGGTATGATCCCGATCGGTAGTCGTAATGGATAATATCAGTTTATTAAGTTAGGACAGTTTTCAGATTTCATTACATTTTCTTACTCTTCGTGATGATTAATAGGAAGGTATTGTATATAGACTTCAAAAACAAAACATTTTTACCTTTTACGATGTCGTCTTTACCATAACCTATGGAATATTAATATATCAAAATTGAAACCTTCTTTTCCGTAAAACTAGATACAAATAGTTTATCGTCTTTTGATGACTGGTATTCGTTATATGAGTTGCAATAGGGTTTCTGATTTTATACCACGTAAATGGGTTGTCTTGTAAAATAGACCTAGATAGTCTTCGGAATCTTGTAAAGTTTTTCGAGTTATTTTACTTGAAGTAGAAGTGCAAAATATTCCAAGTTTTACAACTGCGTTATAGTGTCAAAATGTCGAGTTCTTAATTCCGTTTTTTCTCCAATTTAATTGTTGGTTTATCTTAGTGCGTCTGTTCTTCTTTAGTGTCCGAAAATCCAGAATTTTGTAGTATTTTTGAAAGACTTCTAGTTGAAGTGTATGTGAGAATTATGCTTATTGACGAGTCTTTAAAATCGATACATAGTGTCTTATGTTTGGAAACGTGACATATTTACTAGTCGTAGACCACCTAGTTCTTACCGGTATAAAAAAAGATTCCTGAGATGAAGAGACACGTAATGTATCTTTAACGTCATTAAAGGGTCGACTTTACCAGAACTGTTTCCCTTTCGTAGGTGGGTACATTTGACTCGTAGTTTTTTCAGTGATCCATATATATTTAAGACTATTGCCGCGGAATCAAGGTAGTACAGTGTTGATCCTGACTTTTTGTCTGTATTCATCACTTATTTCACGGAATTGTGGTTTCTAATACGTTTCGAAGTGAGTTAAGATTTCGATAATATATATTAAACTGTGTCAATTTTCGGTCGACTTTTACTTATCAGTTGATAATTGCTCGAAATGTAAATGTATCTTCGTATACTTTTACAGCAAAAGTTTATGCAAATAAATATCAAAACTTATTTATCGTGGATACACAATGGAAGAAATAATAAACACATATCGAATTTTAAGTGAATCTCTTCTGGGAAACTTTATTGAAGTTTGGTTCAAGGTCTCTTCTAGACTTGTTTTAGTTAAGACGAAGTCAACTTCGACATAAAAACTCTTTTAATACCAAGTATGTCTTATTTATATTTCTTCCCTATTCTTATCATAGTTACTCATACTGTCGAGGAGGTAGTCCGAATTTGTCACATCTTTTTTTATTTTGGAAATAAAGAAGTGTAGAGATATAGAGAGATAAATTACTAATTCTAGGTATGGACTAAATAATACATTTCTCTCCTATTCAAAGAACAGAAAATTTACACTGTATGACTTAAATAAAAATTTCCTACTAAAGGAAAAAGGATTCTTTGTCTTGTAAACTTCCTCTCTGAGTTTTCATTTAGTTAGATCATTTTTCCGACTCTCTCTACAATTTTTGTATTACTTTTCACCTTTTATGGTTTTCACGCATTCTATTCTTCTAATTGATGTGACAGGAAAATTTTTTGTTTTTTATGTTTTATACTCGAGATACATAGATGTCCCTACAAAAAAGTAAACTTTGGATTTTATATCTTAATATCAACAACTGTATAAACCTATTTTAAAACAACAGTTTTATATTTTTTACACCAATAAACTCACAACAATCTTCATAATGTTTGTTTTTTACATTGTCAAAATCAAAAGGTAGTGATCTTAAAGACTTCAGTACAAAATAGGGTGTCCTTATCTTAGATATTTACTTACTTTGTAGTGGTGAAGGACCGTATATAGGGGATAATATTAGTGTAATGATGTTCTTTTAGAACTAAAGGTGTTGATGGTTACTCTTCTTTATACCTTTGAAATTTTATTGAAAATAAACATTACACAAGGAGACTATAGACCCTTAAATGAAGTTTCACTACTTCACTATAACACTTCTAAATTGAATCTTCCTATTTCTGTCGACGAGTTTAATGTAGGATTCATAGTTAAGGAGGGTCTTATCGTTAACTCTGATCCTTGTCTACTCAAATTTTCGTCTCGACGAGATCAATTATAGACCTCTACGCCAAAACAAAGTTTACTTAAGGAGACTTTATACGTCTGTCTACAAAAAATTTATATGTTTATTTGTCCTCATTGTTCTTTAATTCTTAGCAATCACTAAAATGGTGTACGTACTCATTTACTTGTTGTTGATGGATTGTTGATTCGTTTCAGTAGTTCGTTCTAAACCCCCCCGTACCTCATCGAATTTGTGATGTGACCAAATGAGTTTATATTTTGACTTATTCATCTTTAAAATTAAAAACATCCAGTCATAATACTTATGAAACAGCTTACCTCGTTATAGGAGAGTTCTGTGAGTTGATGTCAATAAACAAGGACACAGTTTGTCAAAATTTGTGAAAGTGACTAAGTAAAAAGAATAAAATGACATTTAAACGAAAATGGTGGATAATTAAATAGCATATGTGTTGATGGTCAAGGTTCCGAAAGTCTCCTAAGAAGGAAAGGAAATCTCATCTAATCAGTAAATAGTTAAACGGAGAAATACTTAATGTTAAAACGTGGATAATGGATCAACCGGTGGTGTAGGGTTGGTAGTGATAGATGTTGACGGTATGTTACCTAATTCACGAAATGAATTTACTTTAGTTGTGTTGGAGTGTTAATCAAGACTGTCAATTATATTAAAGGTAAAGTGTTCACTTCCAGTTTTTGAGAACGATTGAAAGGTCAATGAAGACTAAAGTTTTTGATTTTATATATTATATATATGTGTGCACATATACAATATACAGACAATTCATGTGTGTATACAAAGATAATATGACGTGTCGGTGTCTCTTGAACTTGATAGACCAGTGATCACATAGTAATGAAGTAGTATGTATTACTTGATACGTACTGGAATTATTTCAGTAGTTATTTGATCTTAGAATTTATTAAAATGAAATACTTGTTGAAGTGATGTCTCCCCGACGGAAAAAGTTATCGATCATAGACATTACTCACATACTTTTATTACGTTAGAACGTTTCTTGTATTTACGATTAAGTTTAACGGAAAGACGAGAATATATTGATTCTTGATTTACAATACTTTAGTTTTAACATTTTTTTTTTTTTAAGAGATTTACATTGTGTAAGGAGGTTTAATGTTTTTCATGTTTTAATCATTAAATTCTTTTGTTACCTCTTTTTTTCTTGAATGGTTAGATTTCTTTTGAAACTTTTGACTTGACACATTGCACCCTGTTGTGCAGCCTGAGAGGCTCCACTGGCAAGAGAGAGAGAGGCTCCTCTAGAGAGAGCCCTTGCAAAAGAGACTCCTCTAGAAAGAGACCTAGATGCAGAAAGAGAAAGAGAAAGCGCTGAATTTCGTTTAAAAAGATTTTAATGAAAAAGATCGTAATAGTTTCTCAAGAAATTACTTCATTTAAATTATGTATATTCGTATATATATTTATATTTGTTGTAAAGTGCCACATGTAAAAATTTATTGAAGAACTTGTAACACCATTTTATATGTGTTATATTATTAGATAAAATTAGTAAAACTCCAAATGTCTAGTCACCGTAATTCACACAAGTAAGTGTGACATGTTGGCAGTGGTGATAGTTTTCATGTGAAAAATTTTTGTATGGAAGCCAGTAGAAAAGACAACCCGTGAACTAGGGGAGACAGTAAAGAAGGACTTTTAGACCTACCACCTAGATTGGAAGCACGACCAACACCGACACTTTGATATGCCTGTCCTCCGACGTTATTTGGTCGAAATTTTCTATGTCTTTTTATATAAAATTGAATAAATTTACTTCAAATTTTTGTAGTGAGCCAATTTAAAATATATCTTTTGAAACCGAAAATCCAAAACACTGGGTATTTACCATTTCCGGTCCCTACTAAACGTATAAACATGTAAAATTATGATAGTAAATCTTCACATTTTTGGTAAAAATCGAGTCCCTGGTGTGTTTTGGTCCGGTGTCTGGTTTAGGATCCCGATGTTACACGATTAGAGACTGGATGTCTATAATTTGGTTTCTGTAATTTTTTGTCGTTTGGGAACAACAACCGATGTGTTCTATAAGATCGACGTGGTCTCATAGTAGGTCTGTAAAAGCTGTCTCTTTTTGGAAATATTTTTCTCTAGATGCTGGTAGTGAAACTGGTTCATGAGATGGTGGATATTATGACCTTCTTAGACTGTTGTACACGGAGGATCATACTACGTCATGCTTACTCTTTTGTAGTGGATTTTACACGGTTTGCGGAAATCTGAATTGAAAATGAAATATCAAATATACCGTCTTTCTCCTTGTTCCATTTTTATGGTGTTCCTTAGGTGTGTTAGGTCTTATATTGTAATATTTTCTTAAATGTTCAGTTGATCTGGTTATAAAATTTTTCGGTTACGATATTTCCTTCTTTCTTTTTTACCTTTTGATAAAACCTTATTTTTCTGATTTCTTTGTGACAACAACGATGACAAATCAATGAGAAAACGTTGAGGTACCTGATATCGGACGGTCCGAGGAAATAGGTACCCTAAAGGGTCCGTTCTTATGGCCTCACCCAACGGTAAAGGAAGACATCCCTTAGAAGGGCTAAGTTCCTAGCTTGGGCGACAGAGGACGTGACGTCCTCCTAAGAAATTAATGACTCGGTGGACCCTTCGGGTTTCATTGTATTGGTCTATGTTGTGTACTTAGAATTGACGGAAAAGTAAGTCCTTTGTTTTTTGTTGGAAAAATTTTCCATAGACCCCTGTTGACCCCCACAGATTTATATTTCATAAATTTCGAAAAAGAGTCTTCACTGTTATGTAACACCATTATTATCCTTTTCTAAGAGAAATTCCTTTCCGTGTGAATGCAATTACCCACTTTACAGTTTTACGGATGTAGTACTTGTAAGTAACGTCACAAAAGTCTTTTGTTTTTGATCTTTGTCATGTAAATGGTTTCTTTTTGTATTTGACATATTATAAGTATGTTACCTTGTAATTCGTTATTACTTTTGTTTCTTTAATCTCGGTGTACTTTGTTCATTCATACTTTTTGAAATTTTATATTAGTTGTTTTAAGAATAATTTTTCTAATATATCTGTCTTAGTGGACATTTTAAGTTGTCCGTTCCGACTTCATATAATACTCGTATATATGAATCTCATTTTGACAATTTTTTCCTTTCCTCAATTGATTATTACATGAAAAAATGGGTTCATTACTAATGTACCCACAAATAAATTATTATAAATTGACGTTAGTGAAAATATTTACAATACAAACACGGTTAAATGCTATTTTGTCTTTTACGGTGTTAATGTAATTTTTTTTTATGGTTAATTCACCTGAAGGTGTTTTCAATTCTGATAGCGATATGTTCATCTTTAAGAGATGTTTTCTATAAATTGAAAGAAAAATCCATAAGACGATCAGGGACGAAAAAAACCATTAATTATCGTATGAGAGTAATAAAATTATTGACTTGTCGATACAAAATCAGACATTATGGAAAGACGACACCGACGACATTATTTCCGACGCCGACTCAGACGTTGTCACCACATTATCTTCGGCGACTTTAGACACGGACGTCGTCACTGACCCCGACCCCGACTCGGACTTGTGGTTTACAACAGACACCACGTTAACCGACTTCATGTCGTCCTCCTCAGAAGTCATTTCCAACTCAAACCCTAACTAAGAATTGTTTTTCTTTATTGTAAAATTTTTTGTCTCTTTTTAGAAACATTGGCCCTTCTGAGTTAGTGGCTCAAAAATATTATGGATTATGATAAAATATATGGACTAAACCATCACAAACTTAAGAAACACGTAAGGTAAATTTTCCGTATAACCCTAATATACATCGAAGTTGGTTATGAGACAGTGGGTGAACCCCCCAAAAGGGAAACTGTCGTGACTTTTTTTTTAATTCAATTTATGTTTGTGATTTAATCTTCTTTAAGAAGGTTTTTTCTAAATATACAATTATGATTTGTGACATTTCATGTGGTCTTTTTCCTTCGGACTTTTAGAGAAAATTTTTCATCTATATGGAGATTCTGAATTTTATATCGTTTTGTCCTCGTTATATTTTATATCGTTTTATATCGTTTGTCCTCTGGGTGAATTTGTCTTTTTAGAATGTATCATTAATTTGAATCATAAAGTTTCATGAAGATTCCTTCAATTAATCTTTACGTAAACTTTATAGTTTCCTTTATGTATAAAGGACGTTGGTGGTGATGTACTTGTTTTATGATAAAGTTTAGGTAATCAAATAGTTAGTAAATTAGGATAATAAAAAAAGTTGATTCACTTCACTTTCACTTCAACGAGTCAGTACAGACTGAGAGACGCTGGGGTACCTGACATCGGGTGTTCCGAGGAGGTAGGTTACCCTAAAAGGTCCGTTCTTATGACCTCACCCAACGGTAAAAGAAGAGGTCCCCTAGAAGGGTTGGGTCCCTACTTGGACCCAGAGGACGTAACGTCCGTCTGTGAAATGGTAGACTCGGTGGTCCCTTCGATTTTGTAAAATGTATATATAATAGTAATCCATACAGTTTGTCTTCTAATTTAAAATTTTTCATATACTGATAAAATGAGGATTTGGAATGACATTCAGACAAGTAATTATCGATCTTTACATTTGAGTGGGGATATTTTGAAAATATTTCTTAAGTGTTACTGATCACAAGTTATTAGTTTTCTATAGAAAGTAGTGTAAGAGGTAGTTTTTTGTAGTGTCCATGTCCAACTTAATAATTTCGTCTTTTAATGTCGATTTGGTGTTAAGGTACGGTGTCAATTCATCCACAGAATAGTTTTATGAATTACGATTTATGTTCGTCGGTAGACGGTTATTGATTAATTCAAATGGATTCGACTTTCTTATGTAGAAGTAGGTGTTTAGGTTTACATAGCACATCAAAACACTGGCGGGGACATTTTTGTGCGACAAAGACTCCAACACAAACAACGACTGACCTGGAACCGCAACCTATACTATGTCAATAGACTCGACGTCCAACTCCTCAACTGTTCGATTCCGAACATCCGTCAGGTTGTCGACCGATATTTTGTTTTAGTTGTAGTTTAATTCCATTCCTAATGTTCATCAGATCTTTATTTTTGACTGATGAATTTTGATTGAGTTTTAAGATTTTTGTTAAATTATGTATCCATGTGGAACTTCTGCGTTGAGTTCAGACTTTTTTTTTAAAAAAATTAGTTAAAGTACTAATTCAAGGGAGTCTACTTACGAAAATGTCCCTGCAAAGTCCCCTTTTTTCGGTGGTATCACATTACTCAAAATTTTTCGTGACGTATAAGATCGGGAGAGAATCTTTAAGTTTTAGGTATTATCGTATTGTTTCTGAGTCCTTTCAGGATCTATTCACTTTACTCCGTCTCTCTCTTTATGTTAATACATACTAGAGTGAAAATATGTGCCTTAGATCTTTTTGGTTTCTTGAGTCTTTTGTCTGACCATCGACGGTCTCCGCTCAGACGACCCCGTTTGCTGACCCTCGCTAGTTATTCATGTTGGAAGGTCAATTTACATTCAAGACCTCTACATGTCTTAGCATTGATACCAATTGTTATGACATAGTATGTAAACTTTGAACAATTCTCTCATCTAAAACTTTCAAGAGTAGTGTTCTTTTTCTTTTTAAGTGAATACACTCCACTATGTACAATTGACTAACACTTCCAGTAGAGTGATATGTATATATACCATAATGTAGTACGACATGTGGAATGTGATCATGTTACAACATACAGTTAATCTTGAGTTATTTTGAACTCCCTTTTCCATTGTCAAAGTAACCAGAAAAGACCGTATTAGTTCGTACTTATTGTTGTATAATAATTCTAAAGACATATATTTGTCTTTATTTTAGTAATTTTTCTTTCCCTATTAGTACTAAGCTGAGTTTAAGGTATTAAGCAAAATGGGAAAGGGTTATTTCGTTCAGAGCTGCAAGATGTCAACTTTTTTATTTTCCACTCAGGGCAAGACATTAATCATTTCCTTGAGTGGTAGAGAATTTTGATGTCGGTGTTTTAAGAGTACTGCAAAGAAATTGTAAGATTCTGAAGAAAAAGAAAGTTTTGACACGGTACGTCAAACACCCTAACATATCAAGGAGTTTGTTCCTAGTTTTGGACTCGAGAGTTGGCACTTTCATGTCTCAGGATTTGTGACCTGTTTCCCTTAAGGACCAAAAACATGAAAATTTCTTAATGTATGTTCCTTTTTTTTTATACCCATGTGAAACCCTTTACGATAAGATTCTTTTCCGAAGGAACCACCGAGTTTGCCATTTTTTTAGGCGGACGTTATGACCTCTGAACCCAAGCTAGGGACCCAACCCTTCTAAGGGACCTCTTCCCATACCGTTAGATGAGGTCATAAGAACGGATCTCTTAGGTGTGCCTGTCTCCTCTGACCACCCGATGTCAGGGACCCCAGTGTTTTTCAGTCTGTGTTGACTCGTTCATTCGTGTCGTAAGATTCTCCGATCGAAAATATGGAAAAGATAAATCAGACCTTTAGATGAGAACTTTTGGTTTTTATCCTGTATGTTCAATTAGTTAAAATCAACACAAAAAGGAAAAAAACTGGCGTGACGTCCCGTACACCCTAGAATCTAGGGTCTGGTCCCTAGTTTGAGCATTGGAGACTTCGTCTTCGAGTCGAATTGGTAACCTGGTGGTCCCTTCAGAATACTAAAAATATGTTGAATGATAGGTTTCTACCAAAAATTTAAAAAATAAAGAAAGTTTTGACACGGTACGTCAAACATCCTAATATCAAAGAGTTTGTGTCTAGTTTTGGACTCGAGAGTTGTCACTTTCGTACCTCAGGATTAGTGACCTGTTTCCCTTAAGGACCAAAAGCGTGAAAATTTCTTATTATATTTTCCTTTTTTTTATACGTTGTATCTGAAATTCACCAGGTGTTTCGGATTTCATCGTAATACATAGTTTTCAAGTGTTTTCAATTACGACGACTTTTTAAATCAACTATTACGTAATGTTATTGAAAGGATATTATTTCAGTTTACTTTTCTATATTATAATTTTTTTTTGATTTTTAAATTCGATGNACTATTACGTAATGTTATTGAAAGGATATTATTTCAGTTTACTTTTCTATATTATAATTTTTTTTTTGATTTTTAAATTCGATGTTTCTTTTACATTTTCGGTTTTTTAGTCATATTTTAAATTTTATTCCGGAGTATAAATAAGTTTGATCTAGTGTCATCCTAGTCGTTAGTTTGTCGTATTTTCTTTTTCGTTTGGTTACGAAATAAGTTGTAATATAACGATTTGATAATACACTTAGGTTGTTTATAAGTAAAAATTTGTGACTTCCTTTTGTATCGTATTATTTTGAAATCAGATGAGACGTAAGTCTATAAGTTTTCTTTATTTCATTACGGTTTGATTGGACACAATTTTCCCAGACGACTCCAACGACATTGATTTTTATTTTGTTTTTGGTTTGTTTTTGTCCTTTCTTTTTTTCTATTCCTAGTTAGCCTTAACGACGAAGTGTCTACGAAATGTTTTCCTTTTTAAAGATAATTTACTATCGAAATAAACATTGATTTTTTGTCTATTTTTTCATTGTCTTCAGTAGTCCCATTCCAAAGGATGTTCATAAACATTGACGTCTTCTGGAATTTATATTGATTGAGTAAGTTATTCCTAGTTCTGTAATAAAAACGATAAAGTATCCTTATTGTGGGTCCTTTTTTTGGGTGTTAAGGGATCACCCCTTTTGGAGGACAAGACGGGGTGTAACTAATGGTACGATGTCTTTGCTAAGTTATAGTAGTCACACGATAGATATAGTTTTTATAATGACCGATCTACAGATCAATTATATTTATAATTTGTGGTATTTTACTCTTCGTGAAGAAGTGTCAGTCTAAACGGTTTCTATTTCCTGGTGTATAAGACTGTATCTCAAAAGTACCGTTATTGTTTCACATTGTAATGGTCTTTCGTTTTCCTTAACCACCCTTCCCTCTTTAAAATGTACAAAGAAGACACCTTCTTTTCATTGAAATACTTCAGAGTCGTGACACAAAAAATAAGTGGTAGTCCTTCCAGAGGTTTCTTTATGAATAGGAACCACGAGGAAGAGGGACAGTAGAAAGTTGTAAGAATTGTTCGACGGGTCGGACCTCAACAGAATAGTACGAGATCACGGGGTCGTCATGATTTCTCATATATCGATCTTCTCGTCCGTAGAGGACTATTAGGAATTATTGAACTCCTTTTCCAGAAAAAAGGATGACCTATCCATTCGTCAGACTCCTTCTATACCCGTAGTAAAGACTCAACGTAGGACTCGTCCCATTCTAAACCCGAATTGATTCTAAAGAGAACCCTGTAGTAATTACAAATAATCGAAGATTGATCACAAAATTCGGGTTACCATCTTAGGCTTCTAGAGTCAAGAAGACAAGTACTGAAAAATGAGTGACACTGATTATTTAGAATCATTATTTATGATCAGATCATTATTTAGGAATGATCTGAATTTTTCGATCCTATTTTGTTAGATATACTGCAAAATTGAGTTTTCTCATATTTACAATTTAGATAGTTTAAAGAAAAAGACTTTCAATTCTTACCTACTCATTGTCGTCAAAAATCCCGTTTTTGTAAACTCATAACGGTAAAACTACACCGAGTTTTGTTGTGTATCCGAAACTGACATAAAGGATTGTCATGATTTCATTCAGATTTCCATCTGAAAGATGAAACGAACGCTACAAAGAGGAACCCAAGACAAAAAGAATGGTAGTGTCTACATTATTGGGAACTTCTACTACTAATCTCATACTCGAACCCCTTTTCCTCGGTTTCTTTGAATAAAATCAGGTTCATTCCTCGAAAGTTTGACAAGTTGACACGGGACCCTTATCCCCTTGATGTTTCCCTCCGAAGGAGGGTAAAAGTTGTGATAAAAATATAAAATGTATGACCTAAAGTTATATGTTAAACTAACCCCCCCTTTTTCATCTCGAGGTAACGAAATTTATTTATTTCCGACTTTCAGTTACCAGATCTGAAATCCGAAGTTTAACTTTTTTTCCTCGAAAAGTAAAACTGTACATCAGATCATTCCCTGTCTTCCGGACTTCCAAAGTTTGTCTTCATAACCCGGTTTCTAAGTAAATCTCAATAGGAAAGGTCTAATAGTTTTCTGACCGACGACCAAATCCTAAACTCAAAAGTCCTGGAGAGAGGATAGAAGGAGAGGGAACCTCTGTAAAGAAATATGGATGGTGTAAAGAAGGTGAGGTCTTCTTAAGTTTAGTGTGCAATTCCAATGACTACCCTTGGTTTTAGATATATTCAAATCAACCTTTTTACTGAAAAATTTTTAGTCAAAAATTGTACCTTTTATATTTGATTGGACAACGACGTGTGATATGTTCCGGACGACTCCAACACTTATAACGACCTTTTTTCTAAAAAATTTCTTTTTTTACCTATAATCAAAATCAGTAAGAGTTTTTCGTTATATGTGTGTATGTAAGTTTATGTATTATTCGTAATGTGATTTTTCCTTAAAAGATTTGTCGATGTGAAGTAGATTTTATTTTATTACTAATAAATATTAAAGTCTAAGCAGTTCTTACTTTAAAATCAGTTTATTGATTCTATATTCCTGAAATCTTAAAACTGAGACGTCGATGTGAAGACAATACAGGACCCGTATTTATTAAGAATAGTAGTCTTTTTTTATTCGTATTACGTTGAGGTGTTAATGAGTAGGGAATTTTACATGGATGGGAACCGATGGGTCTAAACTTTCAAAAGATACAGTGTAAAATTTTGGATTTGTAAGTGGACAACGTTGCGTCGACGACGTCGACGTCGAACAACGACGTTACGACGTCAAACTCAATTGACTATCAAACGACCCCAAACACATCATTCCGGACGACGACGGTTCCGTCAAACGACACATATTTACCATCCTCTACGAGGTTCCTCTCTACCGACGACTTGTGGGTTACGTCGATTTTACTCTAATTTTTCCCCCCCCCTTCCTTTTTTTTTTTAGTTCTAATAAACTTAGGAAAGGTCCTTAAAAGTTACTCACGAATCAATACGTAATGTCAGACGGTGATGAATCACTTCCTTTTTTTTTTTTGATTTCTTTTTAAAGTCATTACGGAGTGGAGTCTAAGGTTACCGAAATTTATAAACAAGTTCAGTACTATTTATGTTCTTTTGGAATTAGATATTTTAATTTGATGTCTTACTTGGGTTGTTTGGAGTCGATCTGGTTCTCCGATTTCATGGGAGTTCTTTATAAAAGTCTTTCTTGTTTTTTATATAATAGAATAGAATGAGTAGATCTTACATAACAAAATGGGAGTTCGTCTAATCTTAGTTTGTAATTCCTGTCATAACGATCTTACATAACAAAATTGAAGTTCGTCTAATCTTAGTTTGTAATTCCTATCATAACGACCTTCACTAGGTGGTAATTTTGTAGGATGATAGTTCCTACATAAAGAACATGAAGTTGAGACATAATTTTTTGATATTTTGATCGTTTGTCTACTATCCTTGCCAAATTTATGTTTCGATTTGACGTCAGACCATGACGGGAAGGGCTTTGACATAGAGGATCTTACTACTGATCGAGGGGTCCTGTAATTCAAACATTTTTTCCCCAGGTTCCAAAATTTTCAACTACGTTGTCGTTTAATTTATACATAAAAATGACATTCTTAGGAGTCTTGTAAATTATACGGTGATTCGTTGACACTTATAGTTTTCTCCAGTGGTATTTTGTCATAAACGAGTACATTGTGAGGGAAAAGGTTTCGTAGAACGAACGTAGAATCTCGTTGGACTTTTTTTACGACGAGTAGTCGATAATCAATTATTGGCGTGTCTTTCTTGTTATCCTTGTCCTTGTCTTGTCTCTGGTAAATACTTAATTGGTTTCGTGGATCAGATCTTAGATGGTCTCTTAGAAAGCTTCACACTTCAAGTAGTAGTTAGAACAAATTCTCAGGTCTAATTAAGATGAATTTTTATTTCGTTTGGTTGTTGTTTCACTCCGTTTTTGTTCGTTTAGGGTCTTTAGTACAAACCTTAAGTATATTTAATGTGTAATGAGGGACTATTTTGTACTAAAAATTTTTAATTTTTTCTTACTTCCCCTTTTTTTTCTAAGATTCCACCCCTTTTTCTTTGGATGACCTACAGGACTTATGTGTTAGGATTTGGGAATGTTGTAATTATAAATTAAGAGAAACAAAAATTCTATTCAGTCTACGGTATCTACCCATTTTTCCTCTTTGGTTCTGATTGTTTTAATTTCTCTTCACCCCTTACAGAATTGTGGTTACGTTTAAGTTTTACTCCAATTGACGTGACTCTTACCTTTTTTTTCATGTTTTGATGTCGTGTCCAAGATTGGTCATCGAGGACAATTGAAGACGTTGACGTGTATTTTAATGTCTATTCTTTCAAATTTCAAAAGTAGTCAAAAAGGTTTCGCATTCTTTGGGGTTGTTCGAATTCTTGGTGAAGAGATCCTATTGTTTTCGTTTCAAGAGTACATTTGTGTTCTGTCCATTTCTTGTATCCTTTTTAATTTTTAATTTAAGTTACAAGACGTAAGCTGTTTTCATTGGAGAACACTAAGTTTAGTACGGACGCAGAGGAAGGGGATGCACTCGAGACTGGAGACTAGACGACAAAGTGAGACGATCATGGTTATAGGTCTTGTGACCTTTCATAGTTATCGACAGTGTCATTTTCCCGAGTGTCGGTCATAGAGTGTTTGTCGAGAAAAAGGATGTCGAAAAGATCCACAAGATCTGAGACTGTTGTATAGTTCGTCGGGTCGTAATTCATCCACCCTACTGTCGACTATAGGCCGTAGAGAAAAGGTGACAACTGTCAGTTACACTCCTTAATCTTTGATGTTACGTCTGACTGTCCATGGTTCCGAGTTTGCGCTCCTCTTTGAATACCCTTCCTCTAAATGTCAGGTCATCAACGACGTGTGATGATCGATCAATTAAGTTTGAAACACTTTAGTAACACGCATCCAACACCGAAAATATACAGATATATTATATCGAGAAAATTTTTAGCAAACTCTAAAATTCGAGTTATTCATAAAGTAATTTTAAATAATTACGAGGAGAAAAAAACATCGATCTAGATTCTTCGATAGGAACTTATAAACATATGTCGTAAGAGATGAGAAGACTTGTCTTATTTTAGTTATAAGACGTACTATTAAGATATCGAACGTTTCTTGTTTCCGTACTTAGAGACTCAATTAGAAAGAGAGCGGTATTCACCGGATTGTGAATAGTCAACCTCTAAAAAAAAGGTTAATAGGTGTAACCTTGTCAGACAAGTAAATAGACACGGACTAAGTTATACTGACAACTTCCAGAGCACTGTGTAGACTTTGTCTATGTGAATATTGGTACATAGTTATGAACGTGTCTGGATACTTTATTCGGGATTTACTGGTTTCCAAGTCAAGTCAAGTCAACGCAGGCTGAGAAACACTGGGGTACTTAGTGTCATGTGGTCTGGAGGGACAGGTAGTGGTTGAAGGTCTCAAGTGAGTCTGAGTGCAGGTAACGCAGTCACTACGGTAGGTCGGTAAAGTAGGAGGTAGCAGGGGAAGAGGAGGACGGGGGTTAGGGAGGGTCGCAGTCTCAGAAAAGGTTACTCAGTTGAGAAACGTACTTCACCGGTTTCATGACCTCAAAATCGAAATTGTAGTAAGGAAGGTTTCTTTAGGGTTCCGACTAGAGGAAGTCTTACCTGACCAACTTAGAGGAACGTCAGGTTCCCTGGGAGTTCTCAGAAGTTGTGGTGTCAAGTTTTCGTAGGTAAGAAGTCACGAGTCGGAAGAAGTGTCAGGTTGAGAGTGTAGGTGTGCACTGGGTCCTTTTTGGTTTCGGAACTGATCTGCCTGGAATCAGCCGTTTCATTACAGACGAAGACTTATACGATCGATCCAACCGGTATTAAAAAGAAGGTTCCTCATTCACAGAAACTTAAAGTACCGACGTCAGTGGTAGACGTCACTAAAACCTCAGGGTTTTTCCGTACGACCGAAGATCTTAGAATCCAGGGGTCGGTCCCTAGTTTGGTCCCACACTTTAGTGACTCAAGATTGGTGACCTGTCGGTTCCTTAAGGACGTTAGAAGCTAAAGATGGTTTACTCAACCTATATAGGTTGAGATAGTTCTCTATTGATTACATTCATATGTATCGTGTAGTCGGTAATAAACAAACTTTTTCTGGTAATTAGAACGTTGACTTGTTACACTCGAGGACTGAGTTCTCTACCCCTAAAATTCTGTTGGTTACCTGGTCTAATTTTTCCTTCTTTTTTACTCCAGTATAAATACTGTTGTAGGATTCACAAATAATTGTCTACTTACCTATTTCTACACACCATGTATATATATGTATTGTCTTATAATGAACCGGTAATTTTTTTTTTTAGAACGGTGAAGGCGCTATACCTGCCTGACCTTTCCATAATACGGTTCACTTTTTTTCCGTCTTCTTTTTTACGACATATAGTGTATATACACCTTAGATTTTTGATTTTGTTTGATCACTTACATTGTTTTTCCGTCTCAGTGTCTATGTCTCTGATCATAGATCAAGACTCCTCTCCCTCTCCCCGTTCTGTCCCAGCCCCTCACCCTCTACGTTGATGACCCACATTTTATTGTGTGATGTCGTGTTCTTTATTTCAGTCATAAAACTTCATTGAAGTTTACCTCACACTAGAATTATTTTAAACATACCCCCCTGAAGGACCCCCAAGTCACCAGTTCTGAGTACTAAGGTTACGTACCTAAGTTAAGGTCCAACCCCTTGTTTGTAGGGTGTTCGATACACCGTGTCGTATTTATCAAACATATTTTTTTACACAAATTTATGTCGGTGTAAATTTTGTTGACATAATCGAAGTGAACAATCTCGTAGTGTATTAGTAGTACTGAAATTGAGGACTTGATCAAGTAAACAGATATCGGTCTTACAGTAGTGGGATGTTTACCAGTTTCTTTACCCACTCTTTTATACAGGACCTTAACCGATTTAGGTGGGTTTGTAGAATTATGACAACGTTAATATATGTATATGGTACGTTTATGAAACTCAGTTTATATGACTTCTATGAGGACTTCACTTCACTTCACTTCAACGAGTCAGTACAGGCTGAGAAACGCTGGGGTACCTGACATCGGATGGTCCGAGGAGTTAGGTACCTTAAAAGGTCCGTTCTCATGACCTCACCCAACGGTAAAGGAAGAGGTCCCCTAGAAGGGTTAGGTCCCTAACTTGGGTCCAGAGGACGTGACGTCCGTCTACGAAATGGCATACTCGGTGGTCCCTTCGAGTTCTATGAGGAAATAGTGATATTAAATAGATTCCCTATAAATTTCTAAGTTAGTCACTGAATGGTCAATAGGGAGAGTTACAGGGAAATGTGTTGTCTTTAACAAATTGAAAGTTTGGATTTTCGAGACCAGGGTCAATATTGACAGTAACTTATGTATCCTTTACCTTTTTATCCCATTTAAAATTTCTGTTCTCATTTATAATTTATTGTTCATAAAGTCATATCCTTTAAATCTTTCTTCCGACCTTTATGTCTGGGATTTATGGTAGAGTTCTCAAACTCGACATAAGATTTCAAATTCTGTCAAAACTCCTACTTAGACAGATCAGTTGTGATACCAAAAAGGTCACCAGTACATACCTACACTCTCAACCTGATATTTCTTTCGACTCGTGGCTTCTTAACTACGAAAACTTGACACCACAACCTCTTCTGAGAACTCTCAGGGGACCTAACGTTCCTCTAGGTTGGTCAGGTAGGATTTCCTGTAATCAGGACCCACAAGTAACCTTCCTGACTCCAACTTCGACTTTGAGGTTATGAAACCGATGGACTACGCTTCCCGACTGAGTGAACTTTTCTGGGACTACGACCCTTTCTAACTCCCGTTCTCCTCTTTCCCTGTTGTGTCCTACTCTACCAACCTACAGTAGTGGTTGAGTTACCTGTACCCAGACCCACCTGAGGTACTCAACCATTACCTGTCCCTCCGGACCGTACGACACAAAGTACCCCAGTGTTTCTCAACCTGTGTTGACTTACTGACTTGACTTGACTTTTCTTGTCTTATTACCTTCTTCGTTACTTGGATTGGTTTGGGAAGGGTTTCGAAATATGGGACTAGACATTACACCCGAAGGGTCCACCGTGGTCACTACTCCTTGGACGGACGGTTATATCGTCTGTATTCTCTACGTCCAAGCTAGGGACCCAACCCTTATAGGGGACTTCTTCCTTTACCGTTAGGTGTGGTCATAAGAACGGATCCTTTAGAATACCTGTCTCCTCACCCGATGTCATGTACCCCAACTTTTCAGTATGTGTTAACTCTCTTGTCGTGTCTGTGTTAACTTTTCGTCGTAATTTTAATTAGTCTTTATTAAGTTTATGACTAGAAGTTGAAATACTGTCTAAAGTGGTTAATTCACGATCACCTGTATGCAAATAACTTCAAAAATTAGAATGTTTACAGTAGACACACTTACGTGACTTTACAAGTTTAGTGACAATCGACTAAGGTCTCAATTCATGTTTACGTTCTGTTAGAACGATCTTTTGCCTTATCGTTTCGGTAATTGACTTACATTCGAATTCAGTATATGATTTTCCTTTATCGTCATTAAAAAATATAACGAAAGTCCTCTTTTACTCAGTCTAGTTTCTAGTTTTATAAAAGTAAACTTAACTTAAAAGTCAATTGGAAAAAGACAACATACTGGTGGTAAACTAATTGTAACTGGAGACTATGATTATATAGACCGTATAAAGTTACGTACGTAAAAAAAATTTTGATCTTATTTTATACCTCTTCCGTTACCGTGAGGTGAGGTCATCATGAGAGCGGACCTTTTAGGGCACCTGACTCCTCGGACCATCCGACGTCAGGCACCCCAGCGACTCTCAACCTGTGCTGAGTCACTGAAGTGAAAGTGAAAAGTGAAAGTACGTGACCTCTTCCTTTACCGTTGGGTGAGGTCACAAGAACGGACCTCTTAGGGTCCCTGTCCCCACGGACCACCCGACGGCAGATACCCCAGCGTCTCTCAGCCTGTGTTGACTTCGTTGAATCGTCATCTTATTTTATCCGTGAATATGGTGATAGGACTAATTCAAGAAGACTACGGGAGACGACTTTAAAAAAAAATAGTTTAAAGTAAACTTCGAATGTCCTCTTTTACATTTCGGAATATCTATATGATCCGATTTTAAGAGGTACTTTACTCCATATTTATTTTGTTTAGTATTAACGGAATCTCAACTTTTTATAAGTTGAAACTGTCTTTAATCGAACCGAGACTCTTAGTTAAGATTATTCTATTAGTAATCAGTGTTTCCGAACTTTTACTTCCGATCTTTTATAGTCCGGAAGTCCTTTGTCGAGTTTTATCCTTTCAGTGAGTCGGCACAGACTAAGAAACGTGGGAGTACCTGACAGGTACCTTAAGAGGTCCGGTCTTACGACCTCACCCATCGAAAAGGGAAGAGGTCTCCTAGAAGGGTTTGGTCTCTAGTTTGGGTCCAGAGGGTGTAACGTCCACCTAAAAAATGTTGACTCGGTGCTCCCTTCCGGTTCTTTCGACCTCATCCATCGGATAGGGAAGAGGTCCCCTCGAAGGACTGGGTCCTTAGCTTGACCCCAGAGGACGTAACGTCTGTCTAAGAAATGGTTCATATCTTGTATTTTAAAAGTTATCAAATTATTTTTGTGAGTGATCTCTTGGATGAGGTCCTAAAAACATCCTTTTGATTTGTATCTACGATTGTTTTATGAACGGATCAATGACTTCAGTACTACGTAGTTATTTTATAGTCTGAAACTTTTTGATACTGTCCAAGGTCTTATTAGGTATTAAAGAATCTCGTGTTTGACAAATGTGTTTAGGGTAATAAATGTAAACCTTAGAGATAACAGTTTATACCTTTTCCTCCACATATTAATGATGACTGAGAACTGTTCAAAACTTTGGAAATATCACAGAGGAAACGAGTCAAAGTGTTATTTTTGTTTTCGTGTCGCGTATAAATTCATTAATGTTATATCTACAATTCTTGATACCTATTATCTTTAAGTAGTATTGTCGATAAGATATCTTTGTTATGTCTATTCTTTAATTTCGTTTAACATGTATCTTTTAGTCCATTTGTACAAGAAATGGTTTTATGATCATGTGTAGTGAATAAAGACCTGTGTATCATAAACGATTATTAAGGACAAAATAGTTTTAATTCAGTAATAGTCCAAGGGGTGATAAATTGTGTCTCTTCTTTGTGAACCTATGGTTAATATTGATAATAAAGTATAATATAAGTCAACGAGTAAATTAGGGAGTTTAGTTTAGTTGACAGTGAGGAAATTATAAAGTTTAGTTTTCATTGATTTTATTTTTGGCATTACATAAGTAAAGGAATTTCTGTTTCCAGTGGATGTATCGTTCTATTAGTACAGTTAGGTTAAATCTTGTAGTCTCAATCTTCTAGTGTCACAGAGACGTTGGCTGGAGTTTATTGTTTTTAAATTCATTTTACGTCGTTTTGGATCATAGTTCATATAGTATTTATTTTATATAAGTTTAATTGTCTTATTCGACGTTGAAAAGACCCATGAGTCTAATTGACATTTAAAGTAAAACATTTGACTTCTAAGTTTGGTATTCAGTTCTTTACCGTTTTTTTTTTTTTCAGAAGGGTTCTCGTTATCCTTCTTTTCGACTTTATTTGTGAAAATTACTGTATAAAACAATGGAATAAAACTTTTACTGTAAAGCATCCGAAATAAAACTTATGCATTTATAAACGGGAAAAGGAAATATAGATAAATAAGAAAAGGAAACGAAGTATTTAAGAAATCGACCAAAAAAGTGAATTTTAAGTTTATGGACTTTTGGTCAGAATATTAAAAAGTATTTCATACTTATGTGAATTAAAATTATATTGAATATTTATGACTGTGGAATTGTACGGTTTACTCCATTTGATCCTACTTACTCACCGACGATTGGAGATTGTATTGATTTGGTTATATTGACAGGTTTGACGACACATACCGTCCATAAAGCGATCGACCAGATACTTAAAAATTTTCTTCGAAGTGTCTAATAGAATTTTCTATGTAGTAAACGTTTCAATATAAGTGCTATAATATGTGTCTAATTACGTGTGTCAATTTTGTATAGGGTTTAGGCCGTAGATATCGTGTACACAAGTCTCCTTCGGACTGGACCGACTCTATGGCGTCACCGACATTTGACTCATCGGGTACCGCCTAAGAAGACAGGAGGTTTGACTCGGTACTGTTTTCCCCTCCCCCCCTGGAAGCGAACAAACAGAAGATGTCGTCGCTAGATAATTCTTTCCTCGGTGTCAAATTTCAAGTTGGTTTGATGTTGGTAGTGTTTTCAGAAAAAAATTTCTTTACAAATTAAACAGTTCCGGTAGAACATCTGGTTGATATTTATTGTTCCCCGTGCACTTACAGGCTATACGTCGTTTTTGTAAATGTAGTTTAATCAAGTGCTTTCATCGGTTAAAGTTATGTACTGTAATCTCCAGCTGAATGTTCTTTGCGTGAAGGGAGTAGCTGATGTTTGACAGTGTAAATTTGTCTTCTGGCAAAAGATGGGCTAAGAATTGTTATTTTTTATATGTCGAAATGTAAGTTGTCTTTTTATCGGACGAACAAAGAAAACCGTACCCGACCTCCGATTTTCACCTTTTTGGTTATTGCCTTTAACCCTGCCCGTAGCTTCTTTCCATAAGTTCTCGTAGTAAATTTATTGCTTGTAGAGGAATGAAAGGTCTGATCCCTTCTTGGACCCCCGAGGAAAAGAGAGGGGAAGGAGCTCCTCTTTCTGTCAACTTTGTTGCCTACGGGGAATCTCTTGGTAGCACTTCTGGGGAGGGGGGGTTTAGGTCGGTCTTCTTCGCTTCCAGAGTCGGACGCGTGAGGGAAGGGGGGTGTGGAGCCTCCCTGGTCTCGACACGGTAGGTAGAAGGAGGTCGGGGTCGAGGAGCGCCCGGCGTCTGGTCCCCTCTCCCTTAGGAGGCAGGGCCTCTGATCCGCTTTACGTTTCTTCCCCTATGGCCGTCGAGGCCATGGGTATTCGGGGGTCGCCACGCCTCTTCGGAGGTAAGGGGGTTTTGGGCACGGCGGCCCGTTCCGAGGCTGCAGGGGCTGGGCTTAGGTCCTCCGATTTCGGAGTGGCCGACCTCTCGCTCCCTGCCGCCGGGCCTCGGGGAAGCTCGGACGGTCCGTCCCCGGCTCCGGCTCCCAACGTCCCCCGTGGCCTCCCCGGCGGCCTTTTTTTTTTTTTTTTTTTGGGCTCCGCCACCCCCTCCCCGGGGCCGGCGCGGCCCGGACGAGGCTGGGCGTGTTTTCCCTGACACAGGGAGGGCAGGGTCAGGGTGCTCTCGGGGTGGCAGCGGCCGCATGCCTGCGGCACGATGGTTTTGCCGGCGAGGGCCGCGACGCCGCCTAGGCTGTCCTGCGATCCTTGGGGCCGTGCCAGCGGGCGGCGAGGTTGGCGCTCCTGGTTTGGAAGTGGACTTAGGCCAGGGTCAATTGTGGCTTCGGTAAAGTTTGGGTAGTCCGAATTCGCGTACGCAGTTGGAGGGGGAGAAGGAGGCGCGGAGACGGGCGAGGGGTTAGAGCGACTCCTTGCCGCGTATGCCCGAATGCAAGATGCACGCGCGAGGGCTCCATCGGCAGTTACAGGAGTGGGGAAAGGATGCGTCGACCTTAGCCTCGAACGGATTCTGCCCAATGGAACGGTGAACATATTGTTACTCGGTTGACAGACATAGAGACGCGTTCAAGTTTCTTCTCCGAAGCGTCTCACACCCTTCATTTCTTAGCCCTCAGTACACTAGGTACTCTAGCGGCGGTAAAACACCCCCCCCAAGGGGAAAAAAAAACATCGAGTCCATGCACCCTCTTACTGATATAGGTCACTGTAGAAGGATTGAAAAACTTTTTTAACTCTACTTTAAGTGAATTGTATATTAGGGTAGCAAATTCATAAAATAACATGTTAAGTCTCCGAAAATCGTGAATGTATTTCGGCACGTTGGTGGTACGGAGGTTTGGAACTTTTCTAGATGGGCAATGCGTCAAAGAGGAATTAGGGCCGCGGGAGGTCGAGGTCCGTTGATGATTAGTCGAACGAAAGATACCTAATCGTACAGGATCTGTAAAGGACAATTATCTTAGTATGACCCTAAACGGACCACTAAGTCATCGATTGTAAGGTTCGATGGGTACGACCCCAGGGACCCAAGCTAGGGTCCACTCTCTTTATCACGAATGTGCGGTCTTCATTCTGGGTAATGTTAATATATTTGATTTTTTTTCTTTCTTAATATGTCCGAAAAACACACTAATGACATACTACAGGTTCCAAGGAGAACATCGCACGGAATCATGAAGTTTGCTAATATACTTATTATGGTATAAAACAAATAGGTAAACAGTCAACTAGAAACCTCAACGGAGGTGAAACCCCGATGATACTTATTACGACGTCACTTGTAAGTATATGCTCACAAAACAAATTTAAGGACAAAAGTTAAGAGAATCTAATATCGATCATCACGCTAAGACCCAATAGACCATTTAAGATACGAATTGAACAAAAGTGTCACTGATGTGCTCAAATGTAAGGGTGCTAATTGTTGTAATTCATAGGTAAAATACTTATACTTTATAGAAAGGTTAATAAATCCAGAAGACAGTCGTACATAACGTCTATAGTGTCAAGTTAAAGAGTGTGAAAAAGGGGGAAAAATTTGACATGAGACGTCGAACTACCTCGAATCAGGGGGTTGGTCTCTAGTTGGTCGCCACCTCCGTATTCTCAGGATTGGTGACCTGGTGGTCCTTTAAGGGAACGTAGAGGAACTCATTTATTTTCAATAAGTGGTTGATAAAGTAACAAGAAGTGTGAACCACTTACTGGTTTATTCCTCACACCAAAGTATGATTCATGTCCCCATTCAGTAACCCTACAAAATTCGACCCCTTACAGTACTGGGTTCTAAACACAAAACAACAGACAAAATAACGGCGTGACACGTCGAATACCCTAGACAAGGGGGTCGTCCCTTAGTTTGGGTATTTGAGACTACACCTGGATACCTTGGGATTTTGACCTGATAGTTCCTTAATGGGTGTTCTAGACAATAATCTTCTATTGACAAAATTTCCTAATAAGTCAAACAACAGATTGTCTCGTAGTTAATTCTATTTCCTCCCGTAAGAGACCGTCAGGTCACCAATCCTTAATCACGAAAGTGACGGGTCCAAAGTTAGGGACCAGTGACCAGTCCCTTGATTCTACTTTGTAGATCTTTGACAAGGTGATTTCTTTATCACTTCCTTCGCAGATAAACCGGATGTCTTCTGAGTTTTTTGGACTATCAACAGAACATCCCATGGACAGCTCAATCCTATAATCGACTCGATAAATAAGAAGGTAGGGGATCTCACAACAAGTCCAGAGACATGCAAGTCGCAGAGATTACAGAGGGAAAATTGGTCAGTCCTTCCTCCATTATTTACATGAGAGATCGAGGGACCTCTCCTCCACACCTTTCCCTCCACCCCCCGTCACGTCATCAAAGATAGTGATCTTCTTTCTGATGACCCTACGATGTCTCTCTATCCAAAGTTTGATCTACTTAAATTTCATTGTAAAAAGATATTATAAACGACCTTATAGTGATTTTTGCAAACACACACACACACACACACACACACACACACACACACACACAAAAGTAAAGCAAACCATCTCTTAGACGGACGTTACTCCCTCTGGACCGAAGGAAGAGACCCACTCCTTCTAGCGGACCTCTTCTCTTACCGATGGATGAGGTCATAAGAACGAACCTCTTAAGGTACCTATCTCCTCACCGTCCGATGTCAGGTAACCAACGTCTCTCAGTCTGTACTGACTCGATGATTGAAAAATCCTATAGTTTAAATTTTATTACAATCGTAAGACACAAGTCCTAATTCAAAATAATTTTATTACTATTTAGGTTCCCTCCCGTACTCAGTTATATCTTGTTCCAACTAATTGTCGAAACGATTAATGATCCCCACACTCGAATTGGTGAAATTCAAGGACTTAACTAGACATTTCACCCCAATCATTCTCGGGAATGAATTATCGTAGTGACACCCCTAATTTATCAAATTTTACGTTCCCAAGACGATGTCGGTAGGACTAAACCAAAACTTGGGTTACGTATATAAACCAGTAGAGGTTTACTTAGCATATCAGGACACATCAATTTTTATACACTGAAAATAACCTATCATTTACATTTTTTATACTAAAACTTCTCCTTTCTTTTTAATCTGATGGTCCACGTTTTATCTTCATATTTTAAATAAATTTTGGTGGGTGTTTCAAGACACATTAGTCCTTACTATGTTAAACGTTATCAAAAAAAAAATTTTTGAGTACTGTTTCTAAATTTTATATTAAAGTTAATGTCATAAGTAAATCGGAATAAGTCAATCTTGTTGATTTTTTCTTTTAAATATGAGATTTATTTACTCTGTGTGTCCTTTTATCTGTTAAAAGTGTTGATAGAAATGTACATAAAAAGTTTTGATCATGTAAAGTTTCGTAAAACGATGTATTTGTACTTTAGTACATGTTGACGACACGTGGTTTTAAATCGAATTAATCCAGAAAGTTCATTGTACGTTAAGGTTGAGTGTTCAGAAGTTCATGACGATCATTCACAAGGGAACAAACGTCTCGGTGATGGATAACTAGGACTTAACTTTAGTAGTATTAATTCTAATAGAAAGGGAAGATGTACAACTTCACGAAAATATTTTTGACAAGGGGGATACACAATTCTTGGTTTTTACCTATAAACACCCCAAAATTTTAGAAATGATTGGATAAAGTAACATACCCTATAAATTATGTCATCCTGCCGTTATCCATTTTAGAAGGTTTCTTTTTTAGTTTCTATGTTTTATTTATCATTTATGTGGGGTTTCTCTCCTTTTTCAGTCGACCTCTGTATTTATAATAAAACATTTTAACTATTAAGAGATAACCCTTAAATCATGATGAGATGAAGTGGTACCACTTCTTAGACTTATAAAACAAGGGTGATTACTATTCGTATTAGCCAGAGGAAGTTTGTCTATAACTATGCGGACACTTAGATATACCATCCAGTGGTGTATCGTATTCTCTTTTACTTCTTTGGTCATTAGTTATGAAAAGAAAGACGACTCGTCTAAAAACTCGAAGAGAAATCCCTTGTGAAGTACTAAAGAATCATTGGTTTTCTACTGATAGGTGGGTCTGTAGTGTTATGTTTTCGACGGGAAATAAAAATGATGTTTTAGTAAGACCTTTTTATAAAGAGAATTTCGTGGATAGTGTTACAATCGAGTATTTTCAATTTCTTTTTTTTTTTTCTGGCATTTAGACAAAAAAAATTTTCTCGAGAAAAACATTTCAGAATGCAGTAGTCCCTAGACAAATCGTTATAGTGTCTCTTCGTAATCCCATCCGTCAATAACTTGACTTAGTGGTTTTTACAATAAACTGATAAAAATCTTGTCAGACCTGATACAAAAAAACAATCATCGGGTATTATATGACTACTTCATCGGGTTGAAAGGAGAAATATTTCTCGAATGATTTTTGATCATGTAGAATAATAAAAAGAATTGAGAGACTTGTTTCCATATAAATTGGAAACTGTCTAAAATGCACCGACCTTTTCAACTTGTTTTATGTTTAAGTTTATTCACCCTCTGTCTCGATAGAGAATCTCTACAGTTGTTAAAATGTACAAATGGTACTCACGGACCCTTGATTTTATTAGTCAAATGGGTCGTGTAAGGGAAGTTGGTAAAGTTTAATGTTTTGGTAATTTAAAACTAATACTCAACAACTGGAACAAAGGGAAACAAAGTCATCATACCCCTGTAAGAAATTTGTTTTTGTTGTTGTTTTTTAAAACATGTCCCCATTTTTATTTCGAAGTAATTAGATTCGGGATTATGTCTTCAGGATACTTAGACTGACCTGTAAGACTATATACGCATTCTTTTATCGACCGATTTTATTTATCACCTTTGTTTTTTGAAGTCTTCGTATAAAAGACATGTTATTCATCTGAAACATAATAAGAATCTAATCTAGACTGTTTTATAGGTGAGTCATTGTGAGAGATTCAGTATCAAATACCGTTTCTTTAGACAAGTCCTCAGACGTTAATAATGGAATCAGAGTTTACTCAACTGGACGAAACACTAAACCTCTTTCAGTAAACGAAAAGAACGGTTATACGTCGAAATAGTGGTTATTCTTCCCTTGTAACAAGAGACAGGTTGGTCGTCGTAATACCTCTTTTTTCACCGTCTATCCTTTCTCAAACTATCGGATTGTGTAATATTTCATGTTCATAATTAAAAATAAAGGTATAAAAGAAAGTTTTCCCAAGTAAAACTCAACGATAAAAAACATTTCTTTGACCATACCTCACTCCTCATCTTTGTAATATTGCACTAAAACTCGACTATCCACTTGGGTGTCCGACGAATATCCTTGTGTTAAGAAGGAAAGACGGGGAATTGAAGGAGGTGAACACGGGTCTTCTTTCGTGACTACTGACTGTTGAGAAGCCTAATGAAGGTCAAGTAAAAATTTTTTTGAAAAGAGTAGGTCCAGGATAATAACGGTTGTTGGTTTAAGGTTTCCTTATTTAGATGGAATCTTTTGTCTTTGGTGTTTTGACTCGGCCCTCTATTCCTTCTTTTGTCCGTTTTTTTCTCTCTTTTATGATGGATCAGATATCTAGTGTGGGTGATTAAGTTTCAGTGACCAGTCTTTTAACTATTAATCATACTACACAAAGTGTCTTTACCGTTTCGGCCTCACGATCTTATATATTGAAGAGTTTGTTGCAAAACATCTTGTAAGTTTGTGATTGTTTACTTAACTCCCAGTTTGTAGTGACCCTATCCATTTGTCGTGAACTACGATTAGACCCCAAGGATTTTTGACTTAAACGGAGATTGGTTTTCCCGACTGATTGTCGAAAATTAAGAAAAACCATAATAGGGGTTTTCCTAACTACTTCACTAAAAATTTTCCGTCCTTTTCTGTTGACTAGTTCAAGTGACGATAAGGATTTTACTTGGTACACATAGACACATTCCCTGTATGTACCCCCTCACTTCTGTCTTGTCTCTCCCACCTTCGTTACCTCAGAATTTCTTTTAGTCTCCTTTCCTAGTTTTTGACATTTTCCTTACTTCCATGCGAATCACTGTTACATCGAAGTCATTTTACTCTTTTATTAGGGTCTCAAAGACGAGTTTCTAGATTCAAATATGGATCGGTCTACCTCTTTTTTGGTTTAATGAAAGGTTATAATAAAGAGGTTTTTACTTTTACAAAGACTCTCAACTCCAAAAAAACAAAAGAAAAAACCACAAAAACAAAAACAAAAACAAACACCACTAACTCTCTTACGAAAGTATTATCGATAATTCTGAAAAAAAAAAAAAAATTCCTTTTGATCCAAATATGAGAATTGGTTCCCAAAGGTTTCAACGTGAGTTTGTATTTCCCCAATTTATGAGAATATATATTGTAAATGGAATCTGATTCTAAATTAAATTCCCTGTAGATACCGACTCGTTTGATCTTCTTGTAAATACTGGGTTCCTTCTAGTACTTGTAGTGTCATCCCTACCCTTTCCTCATGGTGGTTGTCTCTTTACTAATTACAATCTGAAAATGTTGATCTCTATAATTTGTCACGTATGATCGTTTTCTCTTTGTGTTCCACTCTGGGAGTGTCTTCCCTTTTATTCGTCACGGTTTATGTGGACTTAATGGACTTCCTTGTTTTGTGTACGGGAAACTTCAGTTGTTACCATAAATTAAGCTATGACTCTTCTTTGTCCGTAACTTCCCTTCAACAGGTCTATGATCTTACGTCTCTTAATCAAACAGTTCAAGTAACACCTGTTCTTCTCACTACATGACGTAATTTTTGTCGAGGTGGTAGAGGTTTTAATTGTATTCTTGAGTGTGAGAATATGTGATCTCTTTTCGTTTCTAAGGTTACTTAGAGTTATATAAGGTTCTTTTATATGTTTAAGGTGAAGACTATTTCTTGTATGACTAAGAAAGGTTTGACATAAAGTCTCGGTACCTGTCGTAGAAAAAAAAAAAAAAAGGAGAACGGTTCAACTCTTAATACAGAATAAGTCGCTTTAAAGATTCCCTTAAGTTCGGGTCCTCCATCAGAGAGTCAAGACTCGCTGTCGAGGACCGTAGGAAAACATTTGGTAATCTTCTTTCGAGTTGTACCTCGGATTAAACCAAATTTATTTAGGTCTGAAGAAGTCTTTAGTCCCGTGACTTAAGATAAAACCAATTCACACGGTATAGTGACTGTAGCTTCAATGTGTTCAAGTCATGTAAATCCTCGACACGTGTTTTGTCATAAGATTGTGTGTATCTGTCAGGGTAGTTTCATTGATCAGATCCTGAGACAACACTCCGGTTGATACGTTCTTACACTTATCTGACATGTTGATACCGATCCCTTATATATGTTACCTTTATATGAAAGAGGTTAATAAGGTTGGTAAGTCAGAAAATATTGAGGAAAATATACGGTTTGTGAACAAGGTCCCTTTTATTTTTGGACATGAGATAGTCATGAACTAAACGTAAATAACTTTATCGTTTATCCTGTTAACGGTGTAAAACACTCTACTTAATTATCCTGTCGAAGTATCCATTTTCAGTCGATCTAAAGGGTGTTTTGAGCTGTCCGTCCCTTTAGAACTAAGTTAAAGTGAAGAATGGGGCTTAACGAGTCTTTGTCTTGGGGTTTCGGTAAAATAAAACTGAACATGGTTTTTATTCTAATGAAATGTCACTATTTCAGGGGACACTTACTCGTCTAGTTCAAAAGGATGTCAGGAGGATTGGTTTTTCACCGGAAGTAAACTGACAAATTTAAAGGTTTGCATTAACTTATGGTTGGGACTGTAGACAGACCCGGGGTCACTGACCTGACATACTGAAGGTTCCATAGAAGGTCCCGACACTCTCCGGTGATACAATGGGATAAAGTGTTGAGAGTAGTACTTAAAGATGTCTTCTAGTTTTAAGGGTCAACATGATTTAGATCTGCTTTTCCTAAAGGTACGTAGTCCTTCAACACTTTATCTTCCATCGATATATAATTTCCAGTGTATGTCGATGACTAAATGACCCGTGTAAGTTTCCTTTACGACACGGGTAATAACCACCTTCAACAGTACGTTACAGTATTCAAGCAGGTTCTATTTTCTATATTAAACAAAATTCTTATGATTTGAATTTATCTAACCCCAATAAAGGTATGTACGACAGCACTTTATTTACTATTAGTCATCCTTAGGTGACTTCATCATTGTAATCTTTCATCCAATGAAGTATACTTAAACCATGGAGTAAATGTGTCGCCATACGTAAGTTAATTGATACATAACCCCAATACAGAATTCATTTAACGAATACTTAGAGTAGATCAACTTTAAGATATAAATTGTTTATCTTAATAAAGTAGGTGTACGTCTAACGTGTCATTCCTACACCTTCCCTTAAATTCTACGTTTGTAAAACGTTTTGAAATGGATATCGATATGTAAAAGTCGATCGGAGTTAAAAGTTATTCTTATACAAAGTTAGTCCAAATACTATACTACATAAACCATGAAACACCTACTTAACCTTTCTGCTTCTACTCCGACTGTCCGTGTTCTCTTCTGACAAAGGTAGTTACCGGACTCTCGGTAATTTCTTTGTGACTTCCCGTCGTACTGTAAAACATCCTAAGATGTAGTTCATCCTCAATAAGAGAGTAATATTAACCATTGAAACATTGATACTACTTGTCCAACCGGATTGAATTCCCGGTTCATATTTGCTTAAGTTAATAGTATGGTACTTGTTTCCGTCTTCTAATTTGTATTCCGATATTTTCTCCATTTTATTTTCCAAAATGTCATTTTGTATTGTCTTCACATCTTTATTACAATCTACTGGTCAAAAGACTCACTTTTTACAGTAAAGTTTATTTAAATAAAGGAACGAAGTACTATTTCTCGTAAGATTTTGTCATATCGGTCGTATGTTAGTGTTACGACGTCCTGTATATTATTCGTACTCGAAACCTTTTTTTTTTTTTTAGTGTCCCGTGTGTTACCCTACCATGTGACACTTTGAACTCTTTACTCAAGTTGTTCCATCCTTAGTATACACCAAGGGTGGTTCCCCAATAGTCAACTCCGTTCGGTAAGTACCACGATGAATGTTATTCTCTTACCTTTATATAATCAACTCTATCCCATAAAAGTACATAAGCAAAACCATTTAACGTTGATTGAAGTGTCTAGACTTACAAGGGGATTCAGTTGTTACCACAAAGTTCAAATCTAACAATTCCTTAAATAAGTTTGAATCAACTGTTTGACTAAACTTATCGACGTCTACATAATGTTACCTAACGAAACTTCCTTTAAACTACAAAAACTTTTTTTGATGGAAAACCCTAAAATTAAGAAGTTCAAATGATACAGTCCCACCATTGAATTTCTTTTTGTTTTCGATTATGAATTTAAACTATCTGTAAGTTACTATTGACTTATCTCTTACCTACCTACCTACCTATTTCCAAGAATGTTGAAATAGGTAATTTAGACAACTCCTTTATTAAAGACCACCCTCGATTCCGGATTTCAGATTTTGTTTTATAGTGTTCCCACATAAGGACTATCAGATTATTATCATTATAGAATAACTTCGTCGCCTTTGTTATTTGTTAGTGAATAAATATATGAATATACATATTCTTTGGAATCCGAGTGTTTTTATATGTACAAAATTTTGTCTTTAGATTCCGTGTGTTTTATGATTTTGTTCAGTTACTAAATGAGATAAAATGTATAAGTTCTTCGTCTTTAGATGAACTGTTCTACTACCAGATAGTTACCTGTAAAACAATAAATGTTAGGGAAGTATAAGGAAATCAGTTTTAATCAGTTTTCGAACTTTGACTATGAAACGTGGTATATAATAAAATTATATTCAATGTTACTCAAAAGGAAATCTATCGAACAACCTTGACAAACGAAAACGTGGTCTTTACACTCACAATCGCCAACACTCGAAGGATACCGTAAAGGTTCCCTCTTCGTGGTCTTCCAAAAGGTATGAGGGTTCCTTAGACTGTGAAACTTACAATATCGTGGAGACGTAAAATTGTCTTAGTTCATAAAGTAACTTTAAAGAAGAACAAGATTTGTAAAAGTAACCCTTTAGTGAAGACGAAAGATATTTAACTCAGTTATTTCGTTACCCCTTTTATTACCCTCTCGATTTTATTGACCTTACGGATAAAAGGACAATGGATCTTTTTCTTCTCAATTGTGAAGGGGTTTTGTTATATGAATCTATTTGATGAAACCTAATCGACAATTGCCTGTTTGACACAAATCCTATGGTCGGGATGACAAATAAATCTCACACACACACACACACACACACACACTCCCCCCACCACACACTACTACTACTATCCTTTAAATGATAGTTTTTTTAAAGATGTCCTTAAAATAAACAGAAGACTTGGTCTTACTGAAAGTCTTACTTATTCCCCATCTATTCCAAGAACGGTGAATTAAAATAGTGGTACTTTGAAATCTTCGTAAACTGAGAAGTCTTAGTAGAATACAGAGTAGAGGAAAACTTTTGTAGAAAATACCTGATATAATGTTTTCGACCCCATTTTCATTTAGTCCCGGTCACAACGAGTTAGTCTTCTCTGGTGAGAATAAATCAAGGTTTCTTTTCAATTAGTTATAACCATTATACGAAGAATTAAGGTTAAAATGTCTCTTAATTGTTAAAAACGTACTAGATTGATAAAATATATTCATCGATTGGAAACTTACTCTTTCCTGTGTAAATTTTTTGTGTTTGGTATATGTACTAATCCTATGTGTAACGTCAATTGTTCTACCTTGAGATGTGTCGTTCTTATTTACTAAAGAGAACATACGTTCATACGTGTTTGTTATCTGTTATCCTAAGAATATGATATGATAAAGTTCAATGAAAATTTTTATCTTTCACGAAAATTTTATATATAAATGTTAAATACTTGTCGGAGGTTGGTAATGATTGTTATTGCTTAATAAAATATGTCCTCTTTATAAAATTCTCTTTTGTGAAGTAACCAAATAAAGTTTCCTTATACGGCTAAAGGATCGTTACTAACCTTCTACAACCTTGTTACCGTGGTACTTTATTATTTAGTCGAATAAAAACACAGCTACACCAATTCGTGGTCCTCGACACATCTCAATTGTGACACACAGAATTAAAATGTAGTATCGTGTACTTGGACAATTTTAGGAGATTTTTACTGAGCAAAGTATCATTTGTTAAATTTCGTGGTTTGACTCACTAAGATAGTTCCAATTGTGGATTGGTTTTGTAAAGAAATACATAAATTTTGATATTTTGAAATTAAAAACGAATTTTACACGTGGAAGATGGTTAACAGTTTTATATCAGTGTCAATTCTTTATGGGTGGGGGTTAAAAAAAAAATTGGAGTCGGAAGTTTACCCACTCTACTTCGATATCATTTGCTGTTGTACTGAAAGAAAATTCTCGTGGAACTTTTTTATGTGGCGTGAGCGTTTCCGTAATTCTTCCCCTCTTTTCGGAAGTCTGGGTTACTAATATCCCGGGGCGTTGTACACACTCTCGTATTCCCCTGTGTCACTGTTGTAACAGTACCCAATTACAATTGCGAAACACTCTTCCTTAGACCGATTTAAGTAATTGAAGACACCTGTCAAGTTATGGGAGCAATCGACGGACCAGAAAGACGAGCCTCCGAAATCAAAAGAATAAGAATCGAAGAAAGCGGAGTTTGAATTAGAACAAATCAAGCTTTGGCACAACCCCGAATAAGTCCAAAAACACGACCATCTTCTGTTCTCTCTCCGCGCATCCCACTAAAGCCAACCCCACTAGTTGTCCTCAGCACCGCACTTCGAGAGCGGCCCGCGTGAGTTAGTCTTGGCTCGGCACCCTTCCGCGATATCGGTGCGGTGGCTGTAACCGTAGGTCCTTCTACACGAGTGACAGACTGGTTATGAGTTGTTACACCCCGTCAAAGAGGAGTCGTCCACTGTTCCCCAGCAGACTGTCCCCCAGCAGACTACCTCCGAGTAGACGAAGTCTTCCGACGAGTAGAAGAAGGTGGTCTCTCCTTCGTTCGAGTACTCCTCTTCACTACTTACCTCCGACGACCAAACCGACTAACCTTCAATCGACGAGGCTACCCGGTTGCCCTCCGAGTCTTATTGGGTCCCTTAAACAGTATCCTCATCTGTTCCACCCTTCTCCTTGGTAAAGTGGTCCAACACGTTAAAGTCGCGTAAGGGGTCGTCGATGTAATCGTGGTGACACAGAACGTCTTCCGTAATACGTCACCCCTAACGATGGAGAAAGACTTTTGGGCATGCTTTCACTTCGTAGTAAGAATTTTCCTCGACAACACTGGTTTCGTCAGAATCTCCTGGTCCTCTTCCGACCTCGATTCAAAAGGAGAAAGTGACCCACTCCTTACTTGCCCCGACCACTCATCGAAAATCACAACAGGCTTGGAAACTTCTATTCTACCCCAAGTCAAAGTGAAAAATAAAGTCCAACGTGTCAGAGACAAAATAAAGGATTTGTCTCTTTTCCTGTGGTTTACATTTCTGTTTGTATTTGATTAAACCATCAACAACAGAAAATTTCTATTCATGTTTCTACTGACTTATTTTGGTCTACTACCGTTACTACCGGTCAAAACAAGATAAATTTCAGACTGAATACGTGTGTAATTTTTAATATCCACCAAACCCATGCGAAAATGTAAGTTATGTAAAAATGAATCTTAACTAATGAAACCTTTATTAGCAAATTTTTCAAGTGTTTAAATCGTACTACAGGAAACAGATTTTACCATACTATGATCTTTACTGGGATTAACCGATACTTCATTTATAATTTTGGTATGTAGTCTTACGTCACGTCTACTATTATACCCCTGTCGTCGTAAAGTGATGGACTTCTTGACAAATCTATGTAAAATCTATGACGTACTAGTTTAAAAGGTTTTTCAATTTCATTTATTGTTAATTATTTCTAAAGACCTATCGTTTTCGTAGTATTGACCGTTTCAAATAATAATCCGTTTTCCTTCATTGTATTTATTCGATAAACATTGGAGTTTTGTTCACATGAATTCGACGTAAAGAAAGAGTGTTTCATCCATCGTTAAATAATAATAATACTATAACCGGTTTTACACCCGGTAGGTGAGACTGTATAGGTACGTTTAGAGTATAGTTTACCTTTGTAAAAAGAACTCCTGTGAGAGGGAAAGTCTTCAAGATCGTTTTACGAACTTTCCACCCCGAAGGGACCACCGAGTCACCATTTCTTGGACGGACAAGGATAGGTACCCAGTCCTTCTAGGGAACCTTTTCTTTACCTTTGGGTGAGGTCATAAGACCGGACCCTTTAGGGTACCTGTTTCCTCGGACCATTCGATATCAAGTACCCCAGTGTTTTCCTTTTTTTTCACAAACTTTCCGTTTTCGTTATCTAGAATTCTTAGTTTTTTATCGTTTTCATTTCACCACAACAAATTTTTTCCTTCTTCTTTTTCGAGAGTACCCATTATAATGTTTTCTTGTTCTTAAATATCCCGTTCATAACACGTAAACCGATAATTATCTCATATATAAAATTTTCTTATTGTACATTTCTACGTTAACCCTTTACTGTCTTTCTACTTTTACAATACTAACAATATTTGTTCGTCGTACCTTGGTCTATACACTTAGAATTTCGGAGAAGGGATTGAGGCGACTTAGAAAGGGTCACATATATTTCAGACGTGATAGTCAAGAGAGTAGAATTTTCTTTGTTTGTTGAAAAGAATTTTTATGTTTTTAGTTTCTTCAATTTCTTATGGAAGAACGAGGCTGAAACTCATAGTCAAATTTAAGTATCATAATAAAAAAATCCGAGAGATCTCCTTACCGACTAAAATCTATACCCCGTCCTAATATATTCTCCTCGGACCTTGTAGAACAGTCGTGTCTTTTAATTCCTTCAATAGTTTCTGTTAGTCCCAGTACTGTTTTCTTAGTAGAAGAGACTTAATGTGAGAATAACTTGACGAAAGGATTGTGGAGTTGAACTTACAGACTGTCCATAGAACTTGAAAATGGTACAGGTTTTCACTCGAAGTCTAAAGTAGTCCCATTTGGAAATGTGAAAAAACCAGGTGTGAGGTCAAAATTTAGATAATCTTTAGGGTAACTGATATGGAGTTTTGTAGATCTTAGTCTGTAAAGAATACGGGAGGAGTAATCGGTGAGACTAGGTTCGAAGTGACAGAGAAAGAATTCAACAATCCTATCGAACAAATAGTTATGGAATTATGAAGCGACGGGGCAGACTGACATCGATGTCAGGTCATTGACCTTACAATAAAAACTTAGCCTAGTATCGGGGAGAGATACTACTTTATAGGTCTTTGGAAGGAGAGGGAGTGTTATGTCCGGTTTCAAAATGTCGTTAGATGTTCCACTTGACGAGTCTACAGGGAGAATGGAGAGACTAGAGTAGGACGATAAGATGGGTAAAGTTTGGGACGAGGTTGGCAGTACACGAGTCAGCACAGACTGAGAAACGTTGGAGTACCTGACATAGGACGGTCCGAGGAGACGGGTGCCTTAAAAGGTTCTTTCTTATGACGTCGTCCAACGGTGAAGGATAAGGTCCCCTAGAAGGACGGGGTCCCTGACTTGGTGTAGACAACTCAGAGGACGTAACCGTCTACCTAAAGAATGGTGACGCCATGGACCCTTCGGGAGACACGAGGTTAGTATGACCGAAAAAACGAATATAGTTCATAAGTTCCATTTAAGGAGAGAGGATTTGAAACGTAAACGGTGAAGACGATTGACCTTACGATAAAGAGGTTTATTTTTGTAACGACTAAGAGTATAAGAAATCCTGAAATGTGTTTAAGGAGTCAGTTAGGAAAATACTGTTGGGACAAGTTTACCTTAAGAAAGACTCGTGATAGAGGGGGAGAATAAGTGACGATGTCATGGATCTTGTCAGGCTTCATCACGAGTCATTATAAATAACTTACTTGATGAATTTCACTACGACTTCGACTGCTTCACTCTGAAGTTCCTTCACTACAGTAAAATAGACACAACTCAGTCACCTAACCAAGTGTTCTTGTACGAAACCGAAATATGAAAAAAAAATTCATATTTATCTCCCCTTTTTTTTTATGGTTCTTTATGACTATCCAGTGAAAGAACAACTGAATATTAAGACCGTTCCTATACCTTATATGACACAGAAGAAACTTAAGATTTACTTGATATATTTTTATTAATCGATTAACCTAACTGACCATAGACTAGATTTCAAAAGAAAAGTATTACGGAGTAAGAGTTTTCTCATCGTTTCTGCCTCGACGTTTCCGGTTGACGTTTACGTTGACGATTACTTTCAACGCCTGTCTTTTAATAGTCTCAGGTATTTAGAATGGATTTTCCCCGTCACTACTTCGGAATGATAACAAACAGTAACTTAATAAGAAGGCGAACTAAGCTCCTTATTTAAAGAAAAGGTGTCGGGAATAGAATACACGGTCTTGGAGACAGTAGTAACGACGAGAGAAGAAGGGTCTTGCTCCTTACCCAACTCATTTAGCGTAAGAAAAAAAGACCGCCCCACGTTCCTGGTACTACCGGGGTCTAAACTAGAACCGAAGGTAAGGAAGGGAACTAGGTTTGAGTAGACACAGACTTTCAAATATTTCTCCTTCGTGTACGTCGACGAGTAGAACTCCTTATTGTGGTTTACTCGCCAATAGAAGAGCACAATTTCACGTCTGGACTATCCTTCTTTTGTACTTTACCCTTGGTCTCTAGGACGTGTAAGTAGTGTCAATAAGGATGGAAGAATCAATAAGGATGGATAAATAACAACGGTAACACTTTCCCTTGATAAAAGTTAACCAATGACACTATCCAATTAAGTAAAACCTTTTTATCAAATATATAACAATGAGTTACTATAAGTTACTCATTGAATAGTTAACAAAAATTCGTCTGGTCATATTAAAACTCAACTAAAAGATTCATGTATAATAGGTACAAATACGTAAAATATAAAATTTATAATTCCGAACAATATAAAGAAGAACAAGGTGTCAATTATCAATGACTTAACAAGTGATAGTAGTATAATTTATCGTTGTTTATTTTCTATAATGAAGTCCGATGTTTAGTGTGATAAAGAATGATAAACTTATTACAGTGTAAGGAACCAATCTCCACGGATTTAGTACTCCTTAAAAGATTAAACGACACTAAAGGAGATACTAAAAAAAGTGAAGACGAACATTCACTTTAAATGGATGTGTATAAAATGGGACGGGACAAACAGTTCAACTCCAAAAAAAAAAAAAGAGAAGAAGTAATTTTTTTAACTGTCTATAATTACTTCGTTTTCTTCGGGTCCTCTAAAGTAAAAGATCGTCCTGAATATATGGGGTTATGAAAATTTTTAATCGACTTTATAAAATAGACCTATTTATTAACGAGACGAGGTAAATCTAAAATCAATCCTCAAATTATTGTCATTCAGACAGAAAAAGAACCTCCATTATATCCTGAAAAATTCTTTTATACCAGAACCTGAAGGGGTCACCATGTCGCCTATTCTTCGGTGGACGGTTACATCTCCTGTGGTAGAAGCTAGGGACCTTAGTCCTTCTAAGGTCTGTGGTTCGTCTGCGTTTCGGGTGCACGAATCTCGGGTACAAGGTGTTGTCCTTTTCGGTGGCGCTACCCTTCCGGTGTGAGACGTTAGTTCTTGTCGGTTAGCGGTATTGATCTCTTTCGGTATTGCTCGTTTCGGTGCTTCTGGTCGTGTCGGTTTTGAGTTATTTAAATTTTTTATTTTTACTACAGAACTTATATCGGTTAGAGTCGGAAGAGAGATGAAATACTCAATAAAAACTCCACCCCCCCCTCCGGGTTGTCCTTTTCTTGGATACAAATGAATACCGACTAAACATAACGACATACCGTCTTTGGTCGTGTCATTACATTTCGTCAATAGGAGGTTAACTTTTATATTAAAAAAGATACAATAAAGATAAGTAACATCTCTTTACTTTCATGTCCCTTTACATCCTTTAAGGACTGAGACCGTGTATTTTAATATAAATAGTATTTAATTATAAAATTACCATTAATCAAAAGTTTACAGTAATTTCTGGGTAGTTTTTATATAGGTTACTAGAGTAATAAAAAGTAATTTTGTAAAGAAGGTGTTGATTCTAGAGAAAGATTCTGTCGTTTCACAAGATTCTGACCTTTGCCGTTCTAAACTAAAGAGGTTCAACTATCTTGAACTACCTATGTCTACTATTTCATACAATTTCCAAAAATTTCAGTGTACGGAAGGATTTGTAGATGTCGGTGTAAATGGTAGTTCCGGACTTTGTGACTTGAGAAAAACCACATTAAACAATTATTAAAATTTTATTGGTAGAAATCTTAATCTTATAAAGTAAATATTTACAAATGAAGTTAAATAAACCAGTGTCCCTCTGATTCTTCCCCTGTTTCTGTCCTCGTATTAATGTTTCTGGTCCCTTTGTTCCTCCTTCTTCTCAACCGTCTTTTGAAAGTCAAGTGTAAAAGTCTCTACCCCTTTAGATCGTAGTACGGTTCAAGATCCATACGCGGAGTAACGTACTCGTTATTCTCCTCATGTTTCTTGTTCGTGACTTATTATGTATTCTTTCTTCCCCTTGTTTTTGAATCGAACTAAGAGTTGGATTAGGTTAGGCTAGTGTTTATTAATAGAGATTACTTCATTGAGTACCTTTTACATGATCGGTTCGTTCTACAACTTAATAAGAAGTCGATTCTAAGTAGCCCTACCTAAACATTTTAAAGTTGTAAACTTTTATTGTAATCAGAGTCTCTGGTCTCAGTTGTAGTACTTTTGCGTACTATCTGTCTTTTTTTCAACAAAAACAAGGAATTAGACAACGACTATCTGACGTGTCTGGTTTCTTCCTTCCTTCTGACGTAAAACTACCTAGTCTACCATGTGAAAGTTAGTTAGTTTCACCCTGTTAGTATCGAGACAGAAGTTTCTCCGGTTTGACCATATCAAGTCTTTATCTCCGTTAGTGAGAGACAAAATGACTCATTTTTCTATAGATGAACTTCGTTTGAGTAAAGGGTATATTTTCCTGATGACGTACTAGAAAGGACTCCAGAAGAGGAATGAAATTTATATAAAACTAGCTAAAGTACGATATTCGTACACTAACAAAAGGTATCAACATTTGTATTGTTCGTGTATATACACGTTTATAAAGAAGATTTATAAGGATGTTTGATCATAATTCTTGGTTGTAAATTTAAAACCGTGTGTCAAGGGAGTGTTTTGGGGACTTTATGTCCCCTTAAGGAATCACCAGGTCACCAATTCTGAGGTGTAAAGGTCATGTTCCCTCTACCCCAGGATAGGGACCAGTCACTTGATTCTAGGACGTCGGGCACTACACCCCGCTTTTTGTTTGTCTACCGTTTTTTTCTTTGTAATTGAGTGAATTGAAGGATGGATGGTCAAACTATCGTCTCTTACCATCGAAACTTATTGGTACATAAGGAGGTAGGGTTGTTTGGAGGGTGTTATATATTAAACTCTGTAAGTTTTTTTATATAGTCCGACCAAGATATTGAAAACCCCTCGTGACAACTATAGTCCTGGAGTCGAACTCTTATACAACTACCTCGGAAATCTTAACTTTCGATGGGTCCATGTATGGTGACACGAGGGTAATAAGTACAACACTTACAGGGACACCCCTACCCGTGTCTTCAGATCCGTTCGTCACTGGGGTCTCTTTCCTGCTGGAAGAAAGAAGGGTTCGGCTGTAAGAGCCCGTTATACAAGTTCGCGGTGGACTTCTCATTACTTAATGGGTGTCAAAATTCTCTGTTTTCCTTAGTGGAAGTTATTTCTATTTTTAGTGAAATACTGATCAAATATTGAATCAATGTGAATAATAAAGTCTCTAAACCTAATAGTATCACTAACACATCAAATCATTATAATTCCCATTTCTTTAACTCCTTTTCTTTTTCTCTTAAACTCCCATGTACTTAATCTTACTGTTAGTGACTTTCGTTATCCTCCTGTGATTATGAATCACCACCTATTTATTCTTCTCATCGGACTTTATAAAGTAGTCCTGTTTTCTGATTATATCACGAAACTAGTACGTAGGTCACAAGTTCCAGATATTTTGGTCATATCTTTCCGTTAAACATTGACAAATTTTACTTTCCAACCTCTTCGTGGGACCACCAGGTCACCGATTCTGAGGTCCGAGGGTCACGTCCCTTCGGTCCAAACTAAGGACCAGTCCCTTAATATGGGGTGTAGGACGTTCATTTTGGTTTCTAGGGTACACGACGTTAGTCCTGGGCCGTATCGATTTATTTATTTCTTCGTTTATTTATTTATTTTACTTTTTATTTTACCTTAACCCGTCTCTGGAACAATAAGTACTATTATGTTTATTTATAAACTTAAAAATAGTATATAAATTTTTTATACGTGGGGACCAATACAAAAAGTAAAAGCAAACGAAAAACCGGATGAACGAGACAAACGTCCTAGAATAAAGGGACTGGTCTCTATTTTGGAAACGGGAGTCGTCACTTTCACTCCTTAGGATTGGTGGTCTGATGGTTCCTTAAGGGACCAATGTAACTTTTTCATAAAATGTGAATAAAGATGAACCAGACGATATACTAAGTGGTAATAAAAGAGGGTTATATACCAATAGGAAAAGAAAAGAAAATTTTTACACAAAAGGGTGGAGTCAAAATGACTCTATAATGACTGTATGTATTGTATACATTCTAATTCCACATGTCACACTAGTGATCTATGTGCATATACAATGTTTTACTAATGGTGTTATTCCAATTTGTATTAATATTAAAAAACCACACATCTCCATAAATTCTGTATTAATTTTGAAAATTCATATTATATTATAATAATTTATATCGGTTGTTCGACACGTGGTCTAGAATAGAATAACGACGCTCAAACATGGGGAACCGATTATAGAAGACTAGAGGGGGTGAAGGGTTAAATTAATTTAGAGTAACACCTATAAATTAAGTTAACGGTACTTTTCTTTCACTTTCACTTCAACGAGTCAGGAAAGGATGAGAAACGTTAGGGTTCCTGGTATGGGATGGTCTAAGGAGACCGGTACCCTAAAAGGTCCGTTCTCATGACCTCATCCAACGGTAAAGGAAGAGGTCCCCTAGAACAGTTGGATACCTAGTTTGGGTCTAGAGAAAAAGACGTCCATCTGTGAAATGGTAGACTCGGTAGTCCCTTCAGGAGTTAACGGTATTATGACAAAAATTTTTTGTGATCTATTAAAAATTTTGACAGTTATTTCTAGATGTAACTCCATTTTGAACTTTTTGTTAAAGACAATTGTTCCTGTAACAAATCTGCATTTAAAGTTGGTACAAATTTTCGAGATATATTCCAGGGGTTTGTATGGACCAAAACTATTCGTCGACCTCGTATGACGAATATTTAACCTCGATTAAGACATCGGTTTGAGACATTTAATAGAAGTTCCAAAAAAAGGATATCCTTTTCTGTCAGGTATTTTCAACAAAGTATTAATGTATACTCACTACTTAAATATATTGTATACTTTTACTTAATATGGAGTAACGACTATACAAGCAACAACCACGTGTCAAGTATGAATGGGACTATTCGATGGTATCTTTTACTGTACTAACGATGGTATTTTAGATTTAATAATCAGTAACAATACGAATCTAAATCAGAAAACTTTAATCTTCAGATACAATAGTCGATTACTCTTTAGATTGACTACAATCTCCATTCAATGTTTCGACGAGTGCAGTTTTGTTCTTGGTGTAAAATATAAATAAGTTATCATCTCCCGTGAACTTCATTTAGTTCTGTTGAAAGGACCACCGTTCACCTCTACACCTTCTTAAGAATGTCTCTTTGTTCCAAAATATTGTCTCTACCCTCTCGTTGTGTATATTCCGTGTATGACACATAGTCTAGGGGCACGATTCTCGAAGTTTATATTATTCATCCGTTATCCGACAGATTTAGGTCACAAAAGAAAAGATGTGTCATTGCAGATGTTTGACTCCTTCTAAACTATCTTAACACCTCTTCGGAATTGTGAAATAGTTCTAAGACCTCAGATTACTATCATCTTTGTACATTCTGAAAAAAGCTTCCTTTTGACAGTATTGTTCTCATCATTTTTACGGTGACTACTGTCTTGCTCCGTACCTCCTCTCTTTCCTCTGAAATCATTGTAATCGACCTTTTTGTAACACTATCAAAAAGTCTCTAACATAGGATTTAGTTTAGTCTCTGACTATTTACCAGTCAGTGTTTTCTGTTCACTACTTGACTGTCGTTACTTCCCGAAGTCTCCAAACTTCCACAGACAGAGTAGATACTAGACCATCTACTCCTTCCTTTTGGAAGGACACCTAGTCAAGTGGAGACCACGTCGTTTGATAATATTTTTGGTTTCGGTGTATCGTTACATCTGTACCCTTCAATTAAGAACTCACGAAATATTGTTCTGAGTCAGAACCGTTGACGTTTCGTGGTCACTATTAGGAAAATCAAAGAATGAGTAAAGTCAACCACACAAGTAACTTTTCCTTTAAGCATATGTATCCCAAATATAGATTTAACGAAAGAAGAGAAGTAGACAGATAAATGTATAGACAATGAATTACATCGAATTATTTATATCAGTCCCTCCAGTCTGATGACTGTTTTTTTTTTTTTAGGAAGGACCGATATGACTGTGTATTAAACTCCTTTTGAAGTCTTAATGATAAATTTACCGATGAATTTTTCTGAAATAATATAAAATAACGTGAACTCTATAACCCATTCCATTTAACACAAAATAACGATCTTCTTACAATACTTAGTAAGTCACAGTGATCAGTCTAACCCGTTAAAAAATAGAATACTTGATTGTAAAGTATGTTTACTTTATTTCGTCCATTTATCTTTTTTAATTTTGAATTTATCTACTAATAACAACTTACGTCCAAGAAATAGGTATAGTATTTTTAGGAATGAAAGATTGACAAAGTAATCTCATTCACCCACATAACCTCTAGAGGATAATCTAGAAATGTATTACCCCGAGTGCGAGATGTAGGGAGACGGGAAGAGTCGGATATGGAATAGATAGCCCAGTGGTGGAGGTGTAGTTACGGATGTTGATGGTGGACCTAGTGTATGATTGGGACTCCAAGAATAGTTACTGGTCTGTCGGAGTAAACCTAAAGAGAATCCTTAGAGGTTCGGTCACGTAGGTTTGACCTAGCTATTAGACAGAAGAGATATTTGGATCAGAACGAAGTGGTGTGGGAATCAGTTTCTTATCGCGGATCAAAATTGTTGGTCAGGTCTTGATGATGAATAGCAAAGAAGAGAGTGTTGGTATAAGATTCAGTGATGATAGGGAAGAAACCTGATAAGATTATCGATCGGATAGAACGATTTAGTTGAGAACCGATTGAGGTCAGGTGTCTCGTCGGTGTCTGTAGGGTAATTTTTTTTTTTTTTCCATAGTAATATAATGAGAGACGAAATTGTAAGAAGTTACTAGAGGGGGTATAAGAATTTCCGCTGATATACGTGGAGTGAAAGGGATCGGACGACTCGAAATGTCACCAGAAAAGAGTCAAGGACTTTTCTCCTTACGAAGAAGGACATAATATTTGTGATGTATTTGTAATGAGTAACAATTATTATTGGTATTCGTTTTTGACTAGTAGGTAAATTATATACTCACAATATCTTATATCGTAGAAGTAATCTATTAATAAATCTTTTTTAATTGAAAAATTGCAAATAAAATTCCTTCTTAAGTGTAGAGTAATAGATTATAAGACTAGAAACTTGTACAATGGAAGAGTAATAATCTATAAAATATACAGGATATGTATAAAATATACATATCAAAAGAGGGATTTCCAGAGTATTTGAACAAACTAAAGAAGATTCCATAAAATAGACGTTTTCTGTCACGAGAAATCGCACTAAAGGGAGAAAATAATGTCATCTACCCTTGAGATCTCTTTTGTTTACTAAAACTAATGAGAACTTTCCCTAATAAATGAATAAGACTCGAAAGGACTTTCTACAATGTAAGGAACATAATATCTATGTTAATCTCATTAAAGACGACGAAATAAAACACAAAGGATAAATAGAATATAGGGTTAATCTATAATAGAATATAGAGTCAATCAGAAAAATTTGATTGGAACGACTGACTACTTACCAAAAGGTGTTGATCAAGTTTCCAATATTTAATATAAACATCAGTAGATTTTTAAAAATTTATATGTGAAGAGTTTATGCAAAAAGACTGTTATAAATCTCGTCATAAAAGGTTCGACACCCTGTACTGAGAAATCGCCCGATTCTTAAGTCAAACCATCCAGTTTTGATCTTAAATTTCTTTACTTTAAAATAAATTTTTTTACAAAAACGGTGTAGTATCACTAGGAGTCGTTATTGATAGTCTATAATTGAAAATTATGAATTTATAATAAAAACAATATACATTATTCCGAGTTACAATAAGACACTATCAAAATAGATAAGTAAACTTCTATATAAAAAGGTTTATCAATGAACATCATATTTTATAAAAATATGAGAACCAGTGTCGTGTTTCGAACTTTTTGTGACTAGAACCTCAATTAGTGATAGATTTTAGAGGGGTGAGGTTTGTTTAGTACTTTGTAACGGTGCGAATTAAATATATCCACGGGGTGGGGGAGGGTAACGGATGGGTGGGGACTAAACTCTTCTCATAACTTAATATGAATATCCAACAATAAAGTTAATTTTTTACATTCATGAGTTGAATAAATTAAATTTGAATTGTTATTCCAACTGATTAAAGAAACGAGTGGTACCGGAGCACAAGGCCTGTCTAACCAAGGCCAAAGTATATAGAAGAAAGACCTAATGCAGGAAATCATTAAGAAAGTATCATCACGACACCCATCATTTGAATGACTCAGAAACTTTACAACCGTTTATCGAAATAAGTAACAAGGATGAAACCGACCCATATTTTAAGATCCAAAAAAAAATTGTCACTAAGAGAAATCCCACTCCCTTCCTCCCTCAGTCCCTGTTAGCCTTAAACCCAACTATTAATTTCTAAAATGGATGTAATAAATCTTAAAATTTGATAAAAGAACATATATATATATCTGTGTATATCAATGATAAAACAGTGATGCAAGATTATAGTTAAAAAATGTTAAATTTTTTAAAAATTTCTTTACATGAATATATAATTATTCACATTAAGTATTCATTTTTCCTGTGAATGCACATTCCCTCTTGAACCTAGTTAAGATTTAGAAGATCCTGAACCCGAAGATGGTTTAAACGTCGGTAACTTTATGTATGAGGTACTTGTCGGTTTTCTCTTCCTTCGAGGTGTTCAGAGACCTAGTTAAGGAACTGTACATGTCCATGCTGACATTCTACTATTAACGTTCCCTTACTTGACTATTTCATCCTATTATGGAGTTAGTCTTGTAAAGTCCAAGTATATACATATCTTCGTTCCTACCTATTACTTTAATAAAATTATATGGATAAAGTAATGAAAAAAATAGATTCCATCACAATTCGATTATTATGAACTTACATTGATTTCGAAGTTAATTTTACAAACAAGTCCTAACATTTAGGTTATTTTCCGTTCTTGGTATGTCTAGACTTTATATGTATTGGAACAAACTAAACCTCTATAGGTTCCATTCCTTTATTTCCCGGACCTAAAATTAGTATCTAGTCAAAGGATATTAAACTTTTAATATCGTGGAGTAACCTGAATTTTTATGTTCGTTAATTTTTTATGTAAAAACTTTTTACTATTTATTTTCTTATATCTTTAAACTTTAGTTTTGATATAAATTAACACTTTCAGTCCTTTTACGATTTATGCTTCCTCCTTATCAAGTTAATAAGATTAAAAGTGATTCTATTTTATATATGAAATTTCTTTTTTTATAGTTTCTCATAGTTTCTTCTCTTTGAAATTTAACGTCTTAAAGTTTCTTCAGTTTTTTCATCTTTTTACATGTCACAAATCAACGAGGCAGTACGGGTTGAGAAACGCTGGGGTGCCTGACGTCCGGTGGTCCGAGGGGACAGGTGACCCTAAGAGGTCCGTTCTTATGACCTCACCCAACGGTACGGAAGAAGGTCCCCTAGAAGGGTTGGGTCCCTAGTTTGGGTCCAGAGGACGTAACGTCCGCCTAAGAAATGTAGACTTGGTGACCCTTTTCTTCTTATGACCGAAGGGACCCCTAGAGGTCCCCTAGAAGGACTTGACTCTTACATCAAATCGATAATTGATACTCTGGATTTTAACCGAGGAGTTGTCAGTTGTAGTGTCTATTACTCTGTTTTTCTGAAATTTTATCGAGAATTATAATACTTGACTTACATCATAAAAACGGTTATTAAGGACTTAACTTAGTCCTTCTGTTAGTTTTTAACTCGTTGTCAAACGTTTTAATGGAACAGGGAAAGTTTTTGTGTCACGATGCTTTGTGACTTTTTTCTGTCTATATTCATAGTTCCTTGGGTTTTCTGTTTTATTGAATAAGGTAGTTTAAGACCCACCCTCTTTTAATCATACGTCATGTAATGTCCTTTCATCTACTATAAATTTAATCTTTTATCGTAAAATAGGTTCACTTTATCGGACCAAAACTATTAACATGACCATGAACCATGGACCAAAACTATTAACGTGACATGGAGTAAGAGACTTCATAATAAATCTTCATTTTAAACGTTGATGAAGTGTTTAATAGGTCTTCTTTCATATCTTTTTTCGTCATTATTATTACTGTACATTTGAATACACATAACACACTAATAAACACCTTAATCTTTATTACTAAGGTGTTTATCCATTCCATTCCCCATATATTCTTAAGTGACTTCATAAGAATGTAGTAAAGACATTTATATTTAAAAAATTTTTATCCGACCTAGATGTAACTCATTTTATCGTATTTTGAATGAATACTTAATAACCCTTTTCATTCGAATATACATGTGTTAAATGTTGTCAAAGAAATATAATCTCCATAATAATAATACTTCGGTGTATTATTTTATCTTTTTAATACATATGTATAAATAACCATAATCTTTTTATTATTTTTCCTATTACTTTACTAAAATTCGTATTTTTTTCATGAGACCTTCTATATGTTTGTTAGGACACTCCTCCAATCTCTCCCCTATAAAATATTAAATATATTACTACAAAGAAAACAATTTTTTCTCTTGAAAAACTCCTTTTGGTATGTTTTGTGACAACTTCTTGTGTTTGTGAACTTGTTTACTTTTTAGACAATTACCCTAACATTCTAAGTTGTAGTCTTACTACAGACAAATAAGATTAAATTATATTAGGGTAATTTTTATGGTAATCTAAATAGAATTTTGATCTGTTTAACTAATACTTCAAGTAAACTTTCGTCTTTGAAAAAACTTTTCTGAACTTTTTTGTTCTTACCACTCGTTCAGAATGATTTATAATTTTACATATTACGGAGATATTATATGTCTTAAGTATTCTTTCTCCTAAACTAAAACATATTTAAATCATAAAGTTCAGTTTCCCCTTTTTTCTTGAGAAATCGTTCATCTCAACACTATTTACCTTTTTTCTTATCTTTACCTAGGGAAGAAGAGTGAAGACAGATCGTATTTAGAATTTACTAAAGACAAAATTTTTAAAGACTAAAGTTGTCCTTTATTTTCTTTTATACCCACTTAATAAGATCTCGAGCACACTTTCTTTTTACCAGAATTTATAGTGAATTTTAAGTCTTTGTCATTCCCTTTTCTCTATATTATTCAATGTAAAAATTTTTCAGGGACCCTGACGTTCCTCTAGGTTGGACAGTCAGGATTTCCTTTTGTCAGGACTTATAAGTAACCTTCCTGACTACGACTTCGACTTTGAGGTTATAAAACCGGTGGACTACGTTTCTTGACTGAGTAAACTTTTCTGGGACTACGACCCTTTCTAACTTCCACCCTCCTCTTCCCTTGTCGTCTCTTACTCTACCAACTTACCGTAGTGGTTGAGTTACCTGTACTCAAAACTCAGTTGAGGCCCTCGACCACTTTCTGGCCCACCCCCCCCACGGACCTCACGACGTTAGGTACCACAATGTTTCTCAGTCTGTGTTGACTCGCTGACTTGACTTGCCTTGTATGTTTTGATTCATTTAAACGACATGTCAACTTTAATTGTGTATAACACTTAGTTGGTATGAAGTCACTTTAATTTTTTGATTTCTTGTTTATCGTCTATGAGAATGGTATACTTTTTTATAAGTCAGTATTATACTTTTTACGTTTAGTTTTCTTTAACTTCTGTAAGTAGTCTCTTCCGTTACCGTTGGGTGAGGTCATGAAAACGGACCCCTTAGGGTACCTGCCTCCTTGGACCACCAGACGGCAGATACCCCAACCTGGTACCCCAGCACTTCTCAACCTGTGCTGACTCGTTGAAGTGAAAGTGAAAAGTGAAAATACGTAACCTCTTCGTTTACCGTTGGGTGAGGTCACGAGAACGGACCTCTTTGGGTCCCTGCCTCCTCGGACCACTAGACGGCAGATACACCAATCTGTCTCAGTCTGTGCTGACTGCGCTGAATCGTCGTCGTCGTAGGGGATAATTTACCCGTTTTAAGTTCAAACTGATGTTACTTTCGATATCTTTTTGTCTATAAGGGCATGTAACGATCTCTTTTACCTTTTACCATGTTAAGGATACCTCCTCGACTAGGAAATATCTTTTTAGAGAGAGAAAGTCTGAGGTCCCGACTCTTCCTAGTCCACAGTTTTACCTTTGTTTCTTTCTTAATTCCTCTTATAGGATTTTACCGGCATTGAGTGAGACTTTTTGTCAGAGGGAAAATTCGTTACAAGTAAGAAAGGTCAACGTATTATGGATTTTAAGACAGGAGTAGATATTATATATATACAGATAATGAGCCATCAGTTAAATTGTTCTATATTTTGACTACAATTTTGTCATATTTTGTCTAAACTAATGAAAAGTAACTCGCACGTAGAAGCCAGACACCCTACTGGTAACATACTGAACTCTGAGAGGCATTCGACACTTATGTCAAACAGTCGGTAGCCCTCTCCTTACGGCAGGGTATGGTACTACTCGTGGTGGTAGTGTCGACAACCTGTCACCACCGGACACGCGACAGCTTGGTCTGTTTCTTGAAAGAGAAGCAGCGACGAAGAAGAATTTTGGACGGTTTTGTCTTACATATGTAAATACCTTTTGTTCTTTGGTTTACAGTTTACGTCACCTATAACGAAAATTTCAAGAAGTAGTGATGTAAGATCAAGAGATTTGAATGATAAAGAATTTCGTAACTGCGGACATTCCGGAAGTCAACAATCTGATCGACGGAGGTATGTTGAGTAGTGTCCCATAGGTTCCAATGAACTGATTGTTTGTTGTCCGACTTGCCTTTAGACAGCTTTGTCAAACACAAAATAAAGTGACAACTGTGTCATAACGTTTTGTCTGTTGTCTCTTAGGGTACCTTTTCTCGGATTAATTGAGTAGACGAGAAGGTATTAACGGTGTTCACGTGTTTAGATCGATTTACCTTTATCGGATCATGAGGGTTGTAATTTTTATTTGAGACTCGTGACTATAAATCGTAGACTCTTTTTAATACCTATAAACGGAACCCGTTTACCAAAACGGTATATTTTTTGTTAAGTATACATGTATTTCGTTATTAGGACGTTAAAAAGGGGTACGTGGGTGTCTATCAATAGTATGGGTAGAATTCTAATTCTACAAGGTCGACTGTCTCTTATGTTTAATATTCATTAAAACTTATAAATTGGTAAAAAGAATGTGACGTAGTATGTGTACCCATCGATTTTTGTCTAAGGATTCATAAATTTTATGACAGGTCACCAGGATCACAACTGAAAACAATTAATCTAAATTAATGATACGAATTTTGAGGAAGGTATATAGTGTTTAATGTTTGTCTGATTAATCTAGTTAGTCATACATTAGTCATTTGCTACTTTGACGGGTGGGGACACTGCTGTTACCTCGTGGGTTATCGTATTAATTATAAGGTAAAACAACGATATTATAATGTTTTTGAACTCTACTTTGAAGAATTCTACAATCAATGGGTTATAGTGAAAGAAGACAGTGAGGTCTACCAATTGTTAGTAACGATGGTTCCGTAGGGAACTCATCTCAACCGAAATCCTGGAAGGGGGATTTGTGTTAATAAATGTAATTTTTAAAAAAGATACAAAAATACAGGAAAATGTCGGTTTTTTATGTAAACGAAGGTTTATTCGAGTTTACGTTTTACTATAACATAGTTTGTTTCAGTGTGGTCTATTAGAAGTACGACAGTTTGGTTGTTTCAATATCAGTCTCAGAAACACATTCTTTACGATTTTTCGATAAATAAGTAACATAAACACGGAAAAGATCTAGAAGGTATCGAGAAAGTCACTTACTTTCTTTTAATTCGTATTACTCAGAGATTTTCAAAGTTATTCGACGAATTCATAGTGATACAATACCTATAAATACAAGTGAGTTTTAAGTTTATTACTTACGAGTTAGATTTGTTACCATAATTATCTCGGAGACCCTCTACCTCTACTAATCTAGTACTCCTCCTTCAAGAGTGATTACCGTAGTCACAAGAATATTCTCTGGGAAAACAGAGCAATCGAGGAAGATGGAAAACTTCTGTGTCCCTCTTTTTCCTGGGTGGTTAGTACGACCGTGGGACTAGGAGTTGAATTTTTGGTGTCTTCACACTCTTTACTTAAAGGACAAATCTTCGGTAGGTAAGACCATAAAGGAGATCATCAGATTAGTCTCATTCTGTTTATAATTTGAACATACTTTACAAACTTTTAAAATCTTTATAATAACTTTCTTTAATTTCTGGATTTATTTACCTATATGATAAAAGTACCTTATCATTAATAATATTAATATAATTAAAGGGGTCTCAAACAACGATCTAAACTATGTTAACGTTAGTTTCAGGATGATCTTAATCAAAACAAACCCGTACCTTTACCTGTTTCTAAAACCTTTCAAATGTACATTTACGTTTCCTGGTTCTTCACCTTTTTTTCCTTGTTTATGTCTTTTTTACTAATTAGTCCATCGTTCTAACTAACGTCTCTATACTATTAATTCTGTCAAATCATAACCACTGTCTATTCCTCTAGTTACCTTATTTTGTCTTTCGTCCTCTCGGTATATACACACCAGTGAACTGATACTGTTTACTGTGACGTCAGGTTACGTTTTTCCTTAGAAGCGGTATTTAACATCACCTGTCTGTAGGTATACCCCACCCCCCCCCCCCCCTTTACTTAGAAGTACGGATTAAGTGTGGTCATTGTTTAATATGACATCTAGATTGATATTTTCTATTTTGTAATTCAAAAATCTTCTTTTATGGAAGTACTGGAACCTCACCTATATTATAAAATTTTGTCTAGTGGTTTAAATTATTAATATTTCCTTTTACAATTCTTTAACCTTATATAATTCTTGAGAACAAGTAGTATTTATAATTGATTATTTTCTAATTCTTTCGTATTTTCGTTAGTTATGGTACCCTCCGTATAGACGTTATATATATTTGTTGTTTGATAAGAATGGGTTTTATATATTTCTTGAAGGAGTTTACTCATTATTTTCGTTTTGTCTTTTGACCGGTTCTTTCAATTTTTTTGTTTGTGTGTGTTCTGTTGTAGGTTTGTCTACTACTCGTATACTTTTATACGAGTTGTAATAATCAGTAGACCGTTTTATTTTTTTAAGTTTTCGTGATGTGTACACTTACCCCAAAATTTTACCAAATTGACGGTACGTTTTGTCATACTTCAAGGAGTTTTTGAATTTTGATCTTGGTAGTTAGTATACTAGATCGTTAAGGTGAAGACTTATATATGGTCTTTCTTTACTTTTACTTCAGACTTTGTTTAGAAACGTAAGGGTACAGGTAAAGTAGTAATAAGTGTTCTCGGGACTCCATTTTCACTGGGTTTACCAATAGTTATCTACTTTCCGATTTGTTTTATAACATATACGTGTGTTACCTTATCTGTGTTTCCTTCCTTTAGGACAGTGTGTGACGTTTACTTAATTGGAATTCCTGTATTAAGTTTTACTTTATTTTGTCAGTACTTTTTTGTTTGTAAAATACTCAATAGATTTCTTCAGTTTAAGTATCTTTGTATTTGATCTTACCACAATCCCCGTTCCCACTATCTTTTTATCTCTTAACAAATTACCTCTATCTTAAAGAGTAAACGTTCTTTTGCAAGCCCTTTAGACAAATTTTGACTTGATATGTGAGTTTTTACCAATTGTACCATTTAAAAAATAATAACGATAAAATGGTGTTAAAAAAACTTTTTTTCCTTCCTTTCTTTACTTTTTCTTTTACAGCACAACTCTTTTCTGCATCTCGTTGAACATGTTATAAGTACTCTTACGTTTTTGTCTATTGGTACAACCTTTTGACATAACTAAGTTCAACGTGTATACGCTACGGGGGGGTGGTAGAGGATCGTTAAGGTGAAGATCCATATTTTGTTTGTCTTTACATAAAAACATAAAGGGTTACTCTCCCGAAGGGACCACCGAGTCTCCAATTTCGTAGACGGAGATTACGTCCTCTGGACCCAATCTAGGGACCCAGTCCTTCTAGGAGACCTCTTCCTTTACCGTGGGGTGAGGTCATAAGAACGGACCTCTTAGGGTACCTACCTCCTCGGACCACCCGATATCAGGTGCCCCAGCGTTTCTCAGCCTGTGCTGACTCGCTGAATTGAAAGTTTCTGTCGTGGTGATAAGTACTGATGGAGTTTGACTATTGTTGGGTTCGTAATTGGTGGTCTCTTGTCGAGTTACTCTACTCTTAATAGATGTAAATGTTTTTTGTTACGAATCAGAGTGTTAATACTGCAAAATTCTCAGCTACATATGTCTTCTGATGTGTGACGTTCTGACGTAAATGTATTCCAAGTTTAATCTGTCCTAATTAGTTAATGTCATCTCCCGTCCTCTCACTAAGTCTCCCCGTGCATTATAAGTGACGACCAATGTGTTCACACACGTGAAATCTTTTGAACACTAGCTTCTTAAAGACTTCAGAAGACGTACATACAATATGATTTTATCACATGAACTTAGATTTAAGTTTTGTTTTTGGGTTTTGACGAATCAGTGAATGACCGAGTACTGTGACATCGTTCAAAGAATTGAAAAGATATCATCGTGTTTGGATCCTAGATTATTGATAATCGATGATTCTAAAAAAACGGAAAAATTACGTATGAACCTAGGACTCTTGTCTTGAGTCGAGTACCTTCTGAGAGTAATTTATAAACAACTTGCTTACCAATTTTTGGGTTACACCGACCTAAAATATTTTTAAAGTTTTTGTTCAATACGATAATTATTCTGTCTTAGATAGTAAAGTCTTTATCGGGTTGTTTGTCAGGTTTAAAATTTTGTAAACCGTTTTTAGTGTAAAAAACCAGTGACCTCGTTTTATAATTAACCATTCACCAGCTTCGGTCCCAGAGTGTTGTATAAGTGAAACGAAAAATAAAATAAATAAATAGTACCGGTTCGTGGTATACCCTAGAATCAAGGGACAGATCCCTACCTTAGGACACGGTGGACGTAACTTTCGTACCTTAGAATTACTGACCTGGAGGTTCCCTCAGGGGTCTTAGTGAAATCTACCATTTACTACACAGGTTTTATTCTCATTGTATTACAAGTACTGATGACAGGACAGTGAAAAATTATCAGAATATAATGTACTGTATGTTCACAATATAGTATACTTTGTAGTATGAACTTTGTAGTACGAAAATTATGAACACAATTTTTGTATAGGGTATGACTTATGACGTCACCATCGGTAAAGGATAAGGTCCCCTAGAAGGACTGGGTCCCTAGCTTGGTCGCAGAGAACTCAGATGACATAACCGTCCGCCTAAGAAATGGTGACGCGGTGAANCTTAGAATTACTGACCTGGAGGTTCCCTCAGGGGTCTTAGTGAAATCTACCATTTACTACACAGGTTTTATTCTCATTGTATTACAAGTACTGATGACAGGACAGTGAAAAATTATCAGAATATAATGTACTGTATGTTCACAATATAGTATACTTTGTAGTATGAACTTTGTAGTACGAAAATTATGAACACAATTTTTGTATAGGGTATGACTTATGACGTCACCATCGGTAAAGGATAAGGTCCCCTAGAAGGACTGGGTCCCTAGCTTGGTCGCAGAGAACTCAGAGGACATAACCGTCCGCCTAAGAAATGGTGACGCGGTGAACCTTTCGAGAGTATCTATAATGGGAAGGATTTTTTGATTTTTTTATCAAAACGATGGTCTTTATTCGATCATAACCTAACCGGTTTTTTTTTTTTTTTTTTTTTTAGTAAGTCCAAATAGACATTCTAGTGTACCTTTTTGGACTTTCTTGGAAAACCGGTTCGGTTATGTTACCGTTAAGATTCTAAAAACCTTTTGGTCAGATGTTTTATTTCCACAATAAATTCTTAAGACGGTGAACGTCAGAATAGTTTACCTGGGACTCTAATATTTTGAGGGAAGTAATTTAATTATATGTATTAACCAATTTAAAGACTCTATTGAAGAACAAGTCAAAAATTCTACATCGATCGCGTTTCAGTTGTCGAGTAATTTCAGGAAGGACATGGTGTTTTTCAATGAGAAGCTAAGGAGGGAGAGACGAGGGGATAGTTCGTCCGCTCACTATCGCCTAATTGATCGTGTATCTACTATGGTGCTTGTTCTAGTACACAGTACTTTTTCTAGTGGATTCTCGCATATAATATCTGTCGGACCGAACTCTAGCACTTCTCTACCCCCTTTGGACAAAGAGAGGATCTTTGGTCCGCTTTGAAGGGTCTTTTCCCTCACCTTGGTTATCAAACTTGACGAAGTCTTTCCAAAACTCCTAGATCAGTTCCGATACCAAAAGGGTCACCAGTGCATACCTACACTCTCAACCTGATACTTCTTCCGACGCACGGCTTCTTAACTACGAAAACTTGACACCACAACCTCTTCTGAGAACTCTCAGAGAACCTGACGTCCCTCTAGGTTGGTCAGGTAAGACTTCCTCTAGTCAGGACCCTAAAGAAACCTTCCTTACTACGATTTCGACTTTGAGGTCATGAAACCTGTGGAGTACGCTTCTCAACTGAGTAACCTTTTCTGAGACTACGACCCTCCCTAACCCCCGTCCTCCTCTTCCCCTACTACCTCCTACTCTACCGACCTACCGTAGTGCCTGAGCTACCTGCTATCAGACTCACTTGAGGTCCTCAACTACTACCTGTCCCTCCGGACCGTGCGACACTAAGTACCCCAGCATTTCTCAGCCTGTGCCGACTCGTTGACTTTACTTGACTTGACTTGACTTGACTCTGAAAGAAACCGTCAATTTCACAGTCATCATTAGTGACCCTATCATGACTCATAGAGGTCTTCACCGCTATTTTCTAGTCAGATTACTAGTAATCCTTTTCTAAAGGATCGATGAAGATACTACCTCAGGGGAATAAGACCTAATAGTCGACAAGACGAAGTTGTCGGATAGATACATGTATAGACTTTACATGTAAGATTTGGTAAAGACAATTGAACCAGACCTACTCTATTGGATAAATTTAAGATTTGGCCCTCGAGAACTCCGTACTGTCTGGTACTAGTTCTTACTATTAGAGTCAAGTCAAATCAAGTCAACGAGTCAGTACAGGCTGAGACGCTGGGGTACTTGACGTCGTACGGTCCGGAGGGTCAGGTAGTGGTTGAGGGTCTCAAATGAGTTTGAGTGCAGGTAGCTCAGTCACTACGGTAGGTCGGTAGAGTAGGAGACAGCAGGGGAAGAGGAGGACGGCGGTTAGGGAGGGTCGTAGTCAGAAAAGGTTACTCAGTTGAGAAGCGTACTCCGCCGGTCTCATGACCTCAAAGTCGAAATCGTAGTAAGGAAGGTTTCTTTAGGGTCCTGACTAGAGGAAATCTTACCTGACCAACCTGGAGGAACGTCAGGTTCCCTGAGAGTTCTCAGAAGAGGTTGTGGTGTCAAGTTTTCGTAGTTAAGAAACCGTGAGTCGAAAGAAATGTCGGGTTGAGAGTGTAGGTATGTACTGGTGACCTTTTTGGTATCGGAACTGATCTGTCTGGAAACAACTGTTTCATTACAGAGACGAAAACTCATACGACAGATCCAACCAGTATTGAAAGGAAGGTTCCTCATTCGTAGAAAATTAAAGTACCGACGTCAATGGTAGACGTCACTAAAACCTCGGGGGGTTTTATTTCAGACTGTGACAAAGGTGTAGATAAAGGGTGCTTCACTACCCTGGTCTACAGTATCAGATTTATTGGAGACTGGTAGATCCCAAATTCCCGTGAGACCTCCCTTTTCTGACGAGACTCTTTGTTTCAATGACAACATTAAATACTCCTTCTTCGACATCCATTGTTAAAAAATTATAAGAATTCTGTACCTTTTTTTTTACCTTTCTTAGAGTTTTTACCTCCCGTCAAAGATGTATCGTCAGTTCGAACTGAAGATCGGTATCATGTAAATGTGCCCATTACCTTAATGAATTCATCATAAAATAAGGGGACTGAGGTTTTAGGTCTCTTAAGATCTATATGTATCAGAACGAAAGGTGTTTGTTGTTTTATTAGTATTACAAATACTTATCATACAAACGTAAATTAATAGAAGGTTATATTAGTAATTAAATGGAATGTCATATCTGATTATTAATATATTGACAACAAAACCTTTGTATCGTAACACAAACAACCCAGTCTTAATGATGTAAATGACCATGGACGTCTATAGACTTGTTTCCGATTAGTTTGATAACAAAGGCTTTTCATCTTAATTTCCACTAAAAATTTTGTATAAAATTTTTGTTTATATCTAAACTCAGGAGGATCCTTTGAGTTCTCTTCGTTTTGAAATAACCTAAAAATTTCTCTTATTGTGTCCACCGATGAATATTTAAAACTTCCGAGTTTCCAAATTATATATGGTCGTTATTAGTTTATCTTTAAACCAGATGTCGAATTTAATTTGTAATTTAATTTATATCGACACTCCTAATAGAATTCCCTTTACGTACATTCATTTAGAATTAATTCAACAAGATCTACCTTCCAGTCTGTAATTTTCTAAAATAAAATCAATGGTTAGATAAGGGGTAAGATATATATGAATCAAAGATTTTCAAGTATACTTTCTTATTTACTTGTAATTCAGTACTTTTTCTGAAAATGTATACTTTCTATTTACAGGAAAATTTAAATTTTGAAAAGACGTTTAGATATTGTTTTTTGTATCATGGTCGGATCCTTACCAGAAGGGATTACTCAGTTACTGGTTGTTGTCTGTTGACCCCGTTTAAAGGACCACCAGGTCACTAATCCTGAGGTTCAAAGGTGACGTCTCCTGTGTTCTAGTTAGGGACCAGACCCTTGATTCTAAGACGTAAGTCACTCCACGTTCGTTTAAATTTTTTTTTTTTTTCGAAAATTTTGGTTTATGATTTAGTTATGTATTTTAATATTCTTATGCCCTCTGTGATAAAAATATATTTCTACTTTTTAGAAATTCCGTACATAATTCACTGCATTCAAACTGGACGATTCGTAAAGTTCGAGGATATTTTATCCAGAAGGGTGCACCGAGTCTGTCATTTCTTAGACGGACTTTACGTCCTCTGAACCCAAGCTAGGGACCCATCTCTTCTAAGGGGACCTCTTCCCTGACCGATGGGGAGGTCGTAAGAACGGACTCTTGAGGTACCTGTCTTATCGGTCCGTCCGACGTCAGGCTTTCTTATCCTGTTTTGACTCGCCGATTGTGACAGTGAAAGTATGATTCTATTGTCAGTCTAGTGATTTTCTTTTAGATCATACTCTATTACCGTTTATATACTATTTCATATTAAATGTTTTTATTTTTTTTTTAGTTGTTTTTTTCGGATTCTTCTTACTTAAGTATCTTCTTTATTTTTACCGATTATTTATGTACTTCTTTGGATTAAAATGATCAATTTTATGTTTAAATTAGTTCTATCAAAAATAAAAAAAATTCTATCAATAAAAATTAACGATCAATTGTTATTGTTTTATCTAAAAGTGGTCATCTAATCATATAAAAAAGATAAATTGAGAAAGTTGTTATTCTTTCTCTAAATAAGAAATAGTACTTAATTCTTAAACCACTACCACTTTGGTTCTGTTGGAACATATTGTTAATAGAAGGTTAATTTTTAAAAAAATTAACCCTTTTTAAATAGGTAAAGGTCGTTAAAAAAAGAATGTAATTTGATCAAGAAACTACGGAATTTTTTTTCATTAAAGATTATCACTTAAGTTTGGTGAGGACTTCTTAACTCGATATATAAGCTAAAGTCATACGTCTCTTCGTTTTAGAGTACTCATCAAAGACGATTTTTTTTTTTTTTTTTTTTTTAGATACAAGTGAATTAGTTTGTAAAAACTTTAAATCCTTCAACCTATTAATAATTATATAACTGAAGTGAGAAGACGAATTTACGAAGTCGTCCGTGGGTTAAAAATTGTAGAATTGAGAAGTGAACCCATATGAGTTTTAACGATTTTTAGTAATAGAGATTTCCCCTTTTGATTCTACACAAAATTTTAAAATTTAACAAAACTTTAAATTAAATTATTCCTCAAAAGTAAAAGATGTACATCTTAAATTGTAACTTAAATTAAAATGAAAATAAAATAACAAGAAAAATTTAATTTTTTTTAAAAATTAACTTCCTATTAGCGGAATGTTATAACACAACCGAAGGTCGTATGTTGTTACACTTAGTCGCTATTCTTATACATACAGGAGGATAAAAATAAAGTGTTAAATTTTTTTCCTTTAATTTGTCAGGAACATTATAATTGGAATCATCATTTCTACGCTTCCATTGATCCAAGGACGTATGATCCAAGGAGGTTGTTTTTAGGCGCGAGACGCCTTCTTATCTGATATCAATTTCGACGACGACGATTCAACGAAGTCAGCACAGACTGAGACACGCTGGGGTATCTGTCGTCGGGTGGTCCGAGGGGGTAGGGACCTTAAGTGATCCGTTCTTATGACCTCACCCAACGGTAAAGGAAGAGGTTACGTACTTTCACTTTTTAGTTTCACTTCAGCGAGTCAGCATAGGCTGTGAAGCACTGGGGTACCTGACGTCGGATGGTCCGAGGAGGTAGGTACCCTAAAAGGTCCGTTCTCATGACCTCACCCCACGGTAACGGAAGAGGTATCAATTTCGATCTTCGTTGTAAATACAGTTCACACCTAATGTAATGGGTTCTCTCTAGTGAAAAACTCAAATAGGTATTGGTACTCTCTTTTAATGTCAATTTAAAAGTTATGTTTTACTACCTCCGGTAGGGATGGAGACGTTTGGGGTTTAGTAGGTGACTAATTCTGGTGAATTTAGAAAGAAGAGAAGGAAGGGAAGTGACAGGTGGACTTTGATGGTGTAACATTTGACCGATACACGATACCAATCAACGAGTCAACACAAGTTGAGAAACGCTAGGGCCTGACGTCGGGTGGTCCGAGGAGATAGGTAACTTAAGAGGTCTGTTCTTATAACCTCACCCAACGGTAAGGGAAGAGGGTCCCTAGAAGGCCTGGGTCCCTAACTTTGGTCCAGAGAACGTAGCGTCGTCTAAGAAATTTCAGACTCGATGTTCCCTTCGGGGTCATTTTTTATTCTTCATTTTTTTTTTATTAAAGTTATACAGGATATATAATATCGATTACTTGAAGTTGGGGTAAAAACCTCCCCACCACCACTAATCTACGTACTCGTCACAAGACCCCGACCACACGACTAAATAAAGAATTGGACCTACTAAACTAAAAAATTTTGAAGTCACCGGACGTGTGAATACTAAACACATCAAAACACATAAAATATCAAGTTATTTTTGAAAGGAATTTTTTTTTTCTTAAGATATTCGCTCAGTTAATCAAGTTAAGTCAGTGAGTCAACACAGAGTGAGACACGTTGGGGTACCTCACATCGTGTGGTCCGAAGGGACAGACAGTGGTTGAGGGTCTCGAACAAGTTTGAGTACAGGTAGCTCAGCCACTACGGTTGGTAGAGTAGGAGACAGTAGGAGAAGAGGAGGGCGGGAATTAGAAAGGGTCGTAGTCCCAAAAAAGTTTACTCAGTTAAGAAGCGTAGACCACCGTTTTCATAACCTCAAAGTCTAAGTCGTAGTCAAGAAGGTTACTTATAAGTCCTAACTAAAGGAAATCCTACATGACCAACCTAGAAGGAACGTCAGGTTCCCTGAGAGTTCTCAGAAGAGGTTTTGGTGTCAAGTTTTCGTAGTTAAGAAGCCACGAGTCGAAAGAAATGTCAGGTTGAAAGTGTAGGTATGTATTGATGACCTTTTTGGTATCGAAACTGATCTACCTGAAACAACGGTTTCATTACAGAGACAAAAAATTATATGACAGATCCAACCAGTATCGAAAAGAAGGTTCCTCGTTTGTCGAAAATTAAAGTACCGACGTCAGTGGTAGACGTCATTAAAACCTCGGGGGGTTTATTTGAGTCAGTGACAAAAGTAACAAAGATGTAGATAAAAGGTACTTCACTGTCCTGGTCTACTGTACTAGAATCAAAAGACTTACAACTCAAAATTCGGTTGAAAGAGTGACAGGAGAAAGTGAAAGTAGTTCTCCGAGAAATGAAGAAGAAACGAAAATGGTATTCCTTCCACAGTAGACGTATATACTCCAATAACTATAAAGAGAGACGAAGTGAGTCGGTCCGTATAGTTTACTACATGAGACGTATATTTAATTTATTCATCCCACTGTTATATGTCGGAACTGCATGAGGAAAGGGCTAAAACTTGGTCAGGCAACAAAGTCCAGACCAAGATTGACAACGAAGAACTGGACGTATTTCTAAAGAGTCCATAAGGGTAGAGAAATTCTTAAAGGGTCTTATAGAACACTAGGTGTCTCAGTTTCCGAAACCACATCATTTATTTCGTCTTCATCTACAAAAAGACGTTGAGAGAACGAAAAAAGAAACTAGGTTACCTGCGACCGTTAAACTAGAATGATATTCGTTCATTCGTTTGTATTTTCATCAAGATTAGCATGTAACCATTTGTCATTACTTCTTTTTACAAAATATTGTTTTTTTCTTTCTTGTTACTTTTCCGTTCAGTCATGGTTAGGGAGACCAAAAACGGGTTAAAATTAGTGACTTCATAATTTACCAAAAAAGTGTAATCGTTCTAAAACGTCTGTTCATCGGTCGGGTACTGACGGACAAATACTAAGACTGTGCCATTATGTGTATCTCACGGACTAGACCCGTGTCTGTATTCGTCGTGGTACCACGTCGAACTTTTATTAGTTCCGTCCATTCTCAGTTTTAGAACCTTTTTTCCTTAAGTATTTTTCCCTTCAGAAACTTCTATACACATATTCAGTTCCGTTCTACCAAATTTTTGGAAATCTGTGTAGTCGAAGTAAATGTTTTGTGTGATTTTTGAGACCAGTGAAGTGTGGGTTCATTCGTTATTTGGTAAGTCAACATGTGTAACAGTGTGGACGAGATGACTGATTATTGTTAGGATCCACCCCGTTGGGTACTTGAACCTGGACCACACTTAAAGAGTCGTAACCTCAGTAGATATCATTTCCCTCAATTGTCTCGAATCACATAATTCCTTTGACATAACGGGAAAGGTAGTTTTAAATGACTTATTGTTCTATATTGATGAGGGACGGTTCTGTGTTTTACTGTCTTCCTTTTCAATCTTTACAGACAGTTTTTAATTGTTAATGCCCTTTCACAAGTTCTGATGGACCATTTCTTCTTTCTAAAACTTCTTTTCTAATTTTGACAAAATGCTTGTTTCCGTTTTGTATCACTCTGACCGAATCTTTCAAGACTAGGGTCAATCTTATACAAAAATCCGAAGGACACACACTGGTTTGGGATTGTTGAGGGAAGTTCTTTTCTTCCGTTCACGTGGTACTATTTTCATCCTATTTTAGGTTGGTGATCCCTGAAGGGACCACCAAGTCACAGATTTTGAGGTACAAGTGTTACGTCCCCCGGACATAACCTAGGGACTAATCCCTTGATCTAGGGTGTACGACGTTGACTCTGAGCACTTCGGTTTATTTTTTATTTGTTTATTTATAGATTTTTTCTTAAGTTGGTGATAATGGTGTGTATTCAGACGTGTGTGTGCTCTTTTGTGTAGTTTAGTGTTTTACGATTTAAATCCAACTACAAATTATAGTTTATGTCCTGTTTACATTTGATACGTTCCACTTTTCATTCAAATTTAGTTCTGATGTATATATATATATATTTAAGACGTTACGGTGGATTTTTAAGATGGTCACCACAACTTTGAGAACTCTCAGGGAACCTGACGTTCTAAGTTGGTCAGGTAGAATTTCCTCTAGTCAGGACCCAAAAGTAACCTTCCTGACTACGACTTCGACTTTGAGGTTATGAAACCGGTGGACTACGTTTCTCGACTGAGTAAACTTTTCTGGGACTACGACCCTTTCTAACTCCCGTCCTCCTCTTCCCCTGTTGTCTCCTATTCTACCAACCTACCGTAATGCGTTACCTGTACCCAAACCCACCTGAGTCCCTCAACCACTACCTGTACCTCCGGACCGCACGATGTCAAGTACCCCAGCGTTTCTCAGTCTGTGCTGACTCGCTGACTTGACTTGACTTAGCTTTATGACAATACGATATCTTCCCTACTTTCTTTCTTTCTTAGTAGGTTTTAGGATGGTGAATTGGGTCGGTGGAACGAGAAAACCTAGTGAATCAGTTCCCCTTCGGTCGACGGTACTCATATGTGTAAGTACGGAACGACCACCATCACCAAATCGACGATACAGAACAGACTGAGAACTCTAGAGTATCCGACATCTGATGGTCTAAGGAGACAGGTACCCTAAAGGGTCCGTTTTTATGCCCTCAACCTCACCCAAAGGTAAAAGAAGAGGAGTACGAAACAATGAATTTCCGTTTATTCATTTTTTTATAGTTTGTCTATGTTTAATTGTTTGGATATATTTAATAGTCACAGTTTATAACCCTTAGTTAGGGATGGTGAATAAAGATGTTTACTCGTTCCATGATACATCCCCGTTTGGTGTCTTCTTGTCATTGGTATGGTATTCCTTTATTTATGTATTACACCCGTCTACCAAGAATCCCAGAGACTCTTGGATCGTTACAACATGAAAAGTGGATCCATCCTCTAACACACGAGTCAACGAGTCAACACAGACCGAGAAACTCTGGGACACTTGACATCGGGTGGTCCGAGGAGACAGGTGCCCTAAAAAGTCTGTTCTTATGACCTTTTACCCAACGGTAAAGGAAGAGGTCCATCATCTAACTACTTATAAGTTAAATATTAATATCCATTTGAGATTGAAATAATGGAAAAAAGAACTTTATAAGGTATTACTTCTTACAACTACAAATTGTCGAAATAAAACACTTAATTCTAGATGTCTAATTGTAAAAAACGGAACTCTCTTCGATCCCCATTTCTTCTATCAATGTAAAAAGTTACAGTTACATCATAGAAATTGTATAACTACACCCAAAGGGACTATCGAGTCGTCGATTTCTTAGACGGACGTTACTCCCTCTGAACCCAAGATAAGGACCCAACCCTTATATAGGCCCTCTTCCCTTACCAATAGGTGAGGTCATAAGAACGGACCTCTTAAGGTACTTATCTCCTCGGACCGTCCGATGTCAAGTACCCCAACGTTTCTCACTCTGTGTTCACTAACTGATTGTGAAAGTGAATCGTATAACTATAAAAATCACTTCTTCTCTATAACTTAAAATACTTATCGGACAGAGGTTCTACGGGGGTTAGTAGTGGTTGGTGGATTATAAGAACAGAGACGTATCAGGAGAGGATGTGATTTCCTATCGAAGCATCGTTAAAGACTCCAATTACAGTATTTACTGTAAGACCGAAAGAACAATATAAAACTAACTGAGTGGGACCCCTTTTTATTTGACGATACTGACTCTTTTGTGAATTCATCAAGATACTATTCTCTCACTCAGAACCCTGAAGGGACCGTTAGGTCACCAATTCTTAGGAAAATCGGTGGATGACGTATTGTGTACCTTGAGACGAACTTCAATACGTCGTCGGACCTTCCCTCTCCCCAAACCCCCTCTTACTTTTGTGTGGATCCATCCTGGCTCAGGGAAACGACAAGTAGACTTTGTTCGTGTTATAACAACGAGTCGATATACGGTTAGTTTTATTGTCTAAGTTTCAGACCCCCTTTTTTTCTTAGGTGGAACGTCATGTCCTCTGGACCCAAGGTAGCTTCCAGTCCCTTGGTTCTAGGGTGTACGATAGCCTGTTGATTCGGGCGCACGGTATTGATCTCTCAGGTTCGTGACGCTGCTTTATAAGGTGTACTTGCTCATAGGGTTCACGCTGTTGATTCTGGGCTGTATAGGTTTATTTTTTTGATTGATTTCGGAGGACGTTTACTGTACCCTGCATCTGAGAGATCGTTGAGGGAGAGGTCATTTCAAGACTTTACTAGTTCTGGAGAAGACCTTCGTGGGAGGATTCAATGGGTGTCTGTCTAAAGACTGAGTGTTTTAACTACTCTATTATTTACAAACAACGAGTTTCGATGATTTAGACTCATTAGACATTTCGTGGTTGTTATCTCGAGTAGTTCTTATTATTAATTTATTCGGAATTTCACTTTCACTTCAGCACAGACTGAGAAACACCGGAGCACCTGACATGGTCCGAGGAGACAGGTACCCTAAGAGACCCGTTCTTATGACCTCATCCAACGGTAAAGGAAGTCTAACGAGAAATATTTTGTATTTGGTCCATCTATTGAACACACACAAACACATACAGACACACGCACACACGCATGTACGAGTCAGGTAATTAAACACAGGGTGAGAAACTCTGGGGTACCTGACATCGGGTGGTACGAGGAGACCGGTACCCTAAGACGCCCGTTATTATGACCTCACCTCTGAAGGGACCACCTGGTCACCGATTCTGAGGTACGAGGGTTTAGTCCCCCGGGCTCAACTTATAGACCAATCTCTTGATCTAGGGTTTACGGGGTTGATTCTGAACCATGCCGGTTTATTTGTTTATTTATTTATTTGTCAATTTTTTTTTTTTTCTTATGACCTAACCCAACGGTACGAGAGGTGGTCCCCTAGAAGGGCTGAGTACCCAGTTTGGGCCCAGAGGCCGTTGAGGACGTAACGTCCATCTAAGAAATGGTGACTTTGTGCTCCCTTCAGTATCCCTAAAATTGTATAGGGTTCAATTTTATGAAGTTTCTAAAGTATAAGTACCTGATTTTGAGTACTGCCGGATTATTTTGGTGAAGCCGATACCGAAGACGGTTGCAAAATGTAAGTGAACAAAGGTAAGAGATGAAGGAAATGAAGTGATCTAAAGACTAATAATTTCTTACACGAGAGAAGGAGCTGGAAACATGAACGAGAAAAGAGACGGATCCTTACAAGAAGGAACACGAGAATCCCCATAAGAAACGTATGTTCCGAGGAAGAACAGTGAGTCAAGAGTCGAATTTTCAAGAGAGGGTTTATCCGGAAGGGACTACTGGAAATTCCCCTTTTTGAGACCTTCCAGAGGTGATTTCTCTCCTTTTTCTATTCATCTGGTACAAATTTCTTTAAATTTAAACCTTAATGAAATAATCTTATTGACATAATTCACCTTTTTTCTTAAATGATCAAATTTAAAATTTCCCCTTATATTTAAACAGTAATATATAATATACTGACATGTGGACTCTATGTGTTCTCTTTAATTAACTTTTTGTCCTTCGTACATTTTTTTTTGTGATGTCTTCCTGTTTCTTTCTGTAGTTGTTTGTCTTTTCGTATCGTACATCCTATTCTTCTGATTTGTAGTTTTTACATTTAAGAGGTTTAAGAGAACGGTTACTAAAGTTAGTTTTATAGTTTTCTGTAAATAATGTTTCTGTACCCACTAATATTTGAGTATGCCTTTTTATTTGTTCCGTTCTTCTCAGTCCTTTGACGACTTCCTAATCGAGGTAGTCTATACTTTATGTAAAAATTTGGGTTTATTAGTCTTATTTAACTAATACTACGTCCTCTTTGTATTGCTACACCATCTTATGTTTTAGATTTATACTTATTTATATAGTTATCCTTCATCTACTTGTTAATAAATCCATTCATCACAACAAATTGACCCATCAGTCAACTTTTTTATATTCAACACTGATTGTAAAATGTATATTCTCCTTATTTTATCCATTCACATACTTTTACTTTATTTTTTTCTTTTTACTTTGGTAAGTTTATAATATTTTTCTTTTAAACTTTTTATAAATATTCGATCTTCAACATTTTTAAAAAGATTAATTCTATGTGATTTCGGTATTCATTTCCGTTGGGTGAGGTCATGAGAGCGGACCTCTCAGGGTACCTGTCTCCTCGGACCACCCGACGTCAGGTACCCCAGTGCTTCTGAGACTGTACTGACTCGTTGAAGTGAAAGTGAAAGGTGAAAGTACGTGACCTCTTCCTTTACCGTTGGGTGAGGTCACAAGAACGGACCTCTTAGGGTCCCTGGCTCCTCGGACCACCCGACGACAGATACCCCAACGTGTCTCAATCTGTGCTGACTTCGTTACTTCGTCGTCGTTTCGGTATTTTCGTTTCAAAAAGTAATTTTCAAATTGAATTTAAAAGTAGAGTAAATTTTGTTAGTCTTACAATTTTTTTATACTGTTTCTTCCTGAGGGAACCCACAAGTTACCAATTCTGATACGAAGGTGACTTTCCCCGCACTCAAAGTAGTGAACAGTCCCTTGATTCTAGGGGGTTTAATTTTTTGTTGTTGTTTTTTTCGTTTGTCTTTTGTATAAACGTTGAATGGTGTTTACCAATTAAAAGATTTCTTGGAAGATATTTTTAGTTATCTTCGGTTTATTGGGTTGTCTTTTTTTACCTGTTACACATAGTAAAGAATGAAATTTTACAAAACTTTGTTGTTGAAAAAGTTCTCACTTATTTTATATTTTTATTTCTAGTGATTCCAGGCAAATCAGTTCCGATACCAAAAAGGACACCAGTGCATACCTACACTCTCAACCTGACACTTCTTTCGACTCGTGTCTTCTTAACTACGAAAACTTGACACCACAACCTCTTGTGAGAACTCTCAGGGACCCTGAGGTTCCTCTAGGTTGGTCAGGTAAGACTTCCTCTAGTCGGGACCCTAAAGAAACCTTCCTTACTACGATTTCGACTTTAAGGTCATGAAGCCGGTGGACTACGCTTCTCGACTGAGTAACCTTTTCTGACTACGACCCTCCCTAACCCCCGTCCTCCTCTTCCCCTGCTGGCTCCTACTCTACCGACCTACCGTAGTGCCTGAGCTACCTGTACTCAAACTCACTTGAGGCCCTCAACCACTACCTGTGCCTCCGGACCGTACGACGTTAAGTACTCCAGCGTTTCTCAACCTGTGCTGACTCACTGACTTGACTTGACTTTGTCACAAATCCAAATAGAAGTAGTTTTGAGAAAGTACACCACAAACTGAACAAACCCAAATACAGTACCTTTTGGTACATCGAAAGTGTCGACTCAACTGTTCTCATGTGTGTCGTTCTGTTATTCAACTAGGAACCCTTTGTCCTGAAGTGTTCGTGACTGTGGTGGGACGCCGTTCACAGTGAGTTTGTTATTGTCCTTCGTTCGAAGTCCCTTTTCAGATGTGAAGTTCCCTCGTAAAGTCTTTTAAAATCAAGAACTCTTCGTTCTACTGAGGTCCTTAGTAAGTAAAATGATATCTCGTTCGCTTGAAACCAGGTTTTACACAAACACTATCGACTATACTGAGTCCCGGTCAAAGAAGGGTAGATATGGTACTTTACTGACTAATTAAGTGTGAACATAGGGGTCATAGATCGGACCTCGGACGGTTACTTTTCAAGAGTTATTTGTGTTCAAGGAAGTGGAAAGAGTAGGATTTTAAGATAATAGAAGGTTTAAGTGGGTGTGACTTGTTTAATTTCCGTCCATAGAATAAACCCTGAGCTAAGATGACGTGTTTTGTCTTTTGAAGGATTATCCAAAATTTCTTCACTTTTTTTTTTAAGACAATACAATCTCTTTAGGTCCAAATTCTGCGGACTCCTACCCTGAAGGGACCACCGGCTCTCCAACTAAGGCTCGAGGGTTTTGTCCCCCGGGTCCAAGTTAGGGACTAGTCCTTTGTTCTAGCATATCGTCAAGATGACCATAGTCTATACGTCCGAAGACAGCAGAGGGGTAGGATTGTGCAATAGAAGGTAATACTTTAGTTAAGTATCAAAGTGTACTAAAGACATAGAGGTTGATGACTTGGGTACAAGATATCTACTACTCCCTTTACTCTGTCTATATCTTCTCATGTAAGACATACCAAGATTAATATGTCTTTAATAGATTTTCTAGAAATAGCTGTACCTCCAATTTTAGGACCAATAATGTGTACCTCAATGGTTACCCCTCGTCCGTTTCCCTCGGAAGTCCCCACGATGTTTCTAAATGTAGCGACAGACCCCATCACAATATACACACCTCTTAGTGAACTATAAAACCGTTCTGACACCTGAGGTTTATCTGACTCCTTTGACTTTCATAAGATTGTGTAAATCACAAGTGCGGGTCAAAAACACCAGTAGTGACGCCAGTGGAAGGTCTCTCACCAACTTTTTATTGGTTCTATCCCTAAAGGGACCGTCACGGCACCAATCTTAGGGGACACGAGAGTTACATCCCTCGTATCCAAACTAGGAACCAGTCCCTTGATTCTAGGGTGTACGGTCCAGTTTTTGTTTTTGTTTTGTTTCTGTATCTTCTCTACTTCCACGTGGTTAACAGGACGAAGTCCTTATCGGTCCAAGTTTGGAGGAAAAAAAAAAAAATTACAAAAAACAAGAAGACTTTACCCGTATTTTTATTACTGAAAAGGAAAAGGTTTTAGAACTCAAGGAGACACCCCTAATTACTCCGTTACATACAGTTCATGAATTGTACCACGGACTATAAATTACTTTCCATTACCAATGACAATAATAAATAATAGTAGTACTATCAGTAGTAATGTTTGTTTACTATCCTGTCCTAAAGTTTACTAGGAAATCACGTTTAAAGGTTTCTTTGACCAGTTGTATGAACACTTACACTTATAGGAGGACTTTTATATGTAAACCGATCCGTCCATTACTGACAAAGAGAGAACTCTTGAAGGTTTTCTTCGATTTTGGTCAACAATGGAGACTATCGTGGTGTCAAAATCTTTTGAGTTTCATCAATATCTTTATTAAAACCTTTATATGACATTTTAAAAAATAAAACGGAAGTCATAACGTACTGGAAGTAATTCCACCGGGGTCCTTTGTTTACCCGAAAGGACCATCGAGTCGACCATTTCTTAGGTCGACATTACGTCCTCTGGGACCAAGCTAAGGACCCAACCCTTGTAGGGGACCTCTTCCCTATCCGATGGGTGAGGTCACAAGAACCCGAAGGGACCACCGAGTCTATCATTTCTTAGGTGGACGTTACGTCCTCTGGACCCAAGTCAGGGACCCAACCCTTCTAGGGGACCTTTTCCCTTACCGTTGGGTAAGGTCTTAAGAACGGACCTCTCAAGGTGTCTGTCTCTTCGGACCGTTCGATATCAGGTACCCCAACGTTACTCAGTCTGTACTGACACGTTCATTTTGTGTATGTATATACAAATAAATGATAAATAAATACGACAGATTAATATTCGTGTGAGATGTGAGAGATTTTTCATTGTTGTTATTGTTTTGTTTTGTTTTGCTTTTTGGACCATTCTTACTACTGAGATCTAGTGATGTATGTCTGATCCTTACGGTATGGCAAAACAAGTAATTATATTTTTCGGCTCCGATTCTGTCTATCGAAGGAATAAAGGGACCCTTATTCCCTCCACCCATAAAAGGATCAGGTACAAAAGTACAATTGAATGAATCAAAAATATATCTCATTTAGGTAAAACGTTTTACATATTCATGTTTTATGAATGGGTGAATCGTTGACCTGTGGGTAATCTCGAAAAAGGAAGAAAGGGGCACATGTGATGATAAAGATAGGAATAACGTAAAGGAAAAACTGGTATGGATTCATACTTTGTGTCACTTCCCTTTTAGTAACTTTATTTGAAAATTGTAGAAATACCCGTAATCTATTTCTAAATGTCTTCGTGTTTTTAGTTTGTGAGAAGTATTATTATTGAAACAATTTTTAAATGAACACACCGTCTATAAAAACAACATGTCAAGATAAATGAACAGGAATTCCTAGTGAGAAAAATTTTTTTACAGGACCGAGGTTCTGTTCGTTTTGGTTACACTTATATCACAACTGTCACAATTGAAATTGATAAAGATACTAATGTGTTATTGTATTTTTATTCATACAGACGTAAATTGTTTCTGTCGGAACAAAGCACTCCCAGAAATAACTCAAGGGTTGCCGAGCACACTTACTGAACCGTCCCTGTGGTCCTGTGACCCGAAAAGGACGAAGGATTCTTTGTAGGTTGAGTATAAGGACTTCCAAAAGGCAAGTGGAAGACAAACAAGGGTCTCTAGTATTGAGACGTAACTCAATCCAGGGGTCATTACTTACTAAAATTGTCCCTTCGTATAAAGGAGTGGATAAGAGGTACTAAAGGGACTGTCGTCGTTGTGAACCAGGACGGGGTTCCACACATATTATACCCGGAAACAGAAAAACATATTGAGCTAGACACCTTCCTTATTCTAATAATCTGGGTTTCGAAATGTCTTAACGTATCCCCGCGCCTTCTCGATCAAAATGAAAAAAAAAAAAAAAAATTTAAGTCTTGTTACTAGAACTGTTCTAAAACCATTCGAAATCATTAATTTTTGATCCTGTTATCCGGGACCTCACATTGAATAGGGAAAAAAGACGAGGATTAATTAGGTAAGAAAGAGATTCTTAGTCTCCTCCTTTTTGTATAAAATTCAACACCAATTGTAAATAAGAGTCTAGAAGACGAAATTTTTTCTAGATATTTTTAACTCCATTCTTTAATTCAATAGGATCTCGTTATGTAGAATTTTCGAAACGGAGTCTTAGGATAATTTTAACTGGGGCGGGGGTTTTTTAACTCGGGTTGTTAACGTGACGATTAAATAAAATGATGTGTGTACGTATTAATAAATATTACGTGTACATGTCTTCTTAGAAGTAACAATGTTATTATACATTATAGTTTTCTCTCTTTTGGACTTAGAAAGTTAATTCATTATCAAATTTAAACCCCAATAAGTATGTCACCTTATACTATATCGATAATTTTGTTATCGTAAATGACTGTAACTTTTTAGGTTCAATTTTTCGTTCGACGTTTTCATCATACAAAATTTTCGGGATTTAAAACATTTTGTTTTAAAAAAAATGTTTTTTTAAAACATTTTTAATTTTAGTGATTATAATTAAGTTATCTTTTTGACATTGTCGATAAAAGGAGATTTTTTTTCTATAAACGTGGTGTAAAGACATGTTAAACTCAAAAACACTCATACTTAATTCATGAAGAATCTTTTACAATAAAAATTGAACCGAAGACTCTTAGTACAGACTGATCTTAGTTACCCCTTACGTACAGATGGGTGTGGTCTTCCAATAATGAATGGTAAAATTAACCTATAGGTTATGTTGTATCCTAATAAAAACACCGATGAATTCGTTCTATCGTCACTTATTAAAAATTAAATAACCTCTAGATCTCGTCCTGAAGGGTCCACAGAGTCGTTATTCCTTAGACGGACGGTTATGTCCTCTGTACCGAAACTACGGATCCAGTCCTTCTAAGGGACCTATTCCTTCGTCGTTGGGTGAGGTCATAAGGACCCTTTAGGGTACCTGTCTCCTCGGACTGTCCGATGTCAGGTACCCCAACGTTTTCTCGACCTGTACTGAATCACTGATTTGTTGTGTTGTTAGATCTCGTTACCAAGAATTAGTCCCTACCAAAACGGTTTCCCCTATAAATCGTTATAAAACTCAACACTGTTGACATACGTACATACACACACATAATAACGATCGATTACTCTTCTCCGGTCCCTACGGTGATTTGTCGGATCTTGTCTATTTCGTTGTCTATTGTTTATGTGTCTATCGTTTCTTAATGGGGTGGATTTTACGGTTATTTAAACTCCTTGTGATTGATGAGATCAAAAGGTTCCTGTATTGTGCAAGAATCTTTAGGAAATGGGAACCTATACTGACCCTATGAAATGGGAGTGAACCCTACTAAAGACTCAGACGAGAAAACAAATAGAAAAATTTAAGGGTAGAGATGTGTCACTTGAGTTATTAGAGTTTACCTTGTTAATATCCTTTTGTACATCGACTGTCACATAAATAATAATGTATCAAGGTCCAGGTGACGTCTATGACTTATTTGAAACTTTCGGACCGACAGAGTTAAGGATGTTACAATGTTCTATCCTACATATTCCTTTCTCAAACGTTTGATCGATTAGTAGAATAGTTTTGATACATAGCCCAATTTAATCTGATCGAATCCAGAGATGTTTAAATACCGTAAACTTTCTGAAGAAAAGGTACAAATTACTGAATAAAGTTTTTTTTTTTTTTTTCCCAGAGAAAGTCTAAAAACTACGTTGTCTCTTACCTTCAATGTTTATGTCGGAGACCTCAACCTTGACGGACAGAAACTTAAGGTCAAATTAGTAAATGATCGATACTTGAAGAGACTAAGTTAGAGAAGTGAACATTTTACCCCTATTGTTCGGAAGGGAAACCACCCAAAAACAATTATATTGTTCAGTTCCTACGTCGACAATACTCTGAGCGTCCTTTTCTAGACCTTAGCCTCGGTAACAGTAGTGATGTGAGAAGATAGGAACCAGACTCTTAGAGAGAAAGGGTTAGGTTGGGGTGAGTCTGTCGCGACAGTGGGGAGGTCTGGTAGGTTGGGAAGATTTTCCGAGAAGTAAGAATCTCCTCAGAGAGAAACCACGGACCGTACTCCATCCGACAGTTTTGTCACGACTTACTACCCGTCTTATTACCTTCCTAAGTAAAGTCTTATAATTTACGTGAAACGTATTAGTTCTTGACTTTCATTAACGATATGAAGTGATAAAAAAGATAACACCAATTTTTTCATATAGTCTACCTATATGAATGAGGTAGGAAGGTTAGTTAGGAAATTGATGGGCAAGACCTTACATGGTTACTTAGTAAAAGAAGAACTAACCCAATCGTTAATGTGTCTATGAAAAGAATACCAATAAATTCAATATGTATATAAAATACAAGAGACGTATGTACAAATTTTACGTGTTGAATTTTTATGAACTAAAATTTGTTTTCCCGGATTCCCAACTTTAAAAAGACTTATATCCTTCTTATTTGACACTATTTCATAATTCCCTAAGTAAGAATTCTACACGTGTTATCTGTTAGACTCTCTGTAGATCGAACTCGTTTTAGGTTAAAAGGTGAATTCTTTCAAAGACCTAATGGTCAACGTAAAGGGTACATAGACTCCGTGTAGTTTTTTTCCAGGGTGTCTTTTTACCCATATCTTAATAGATCAGGTAGGATCGATCTTATACCCTCTTCCGTTACCGTGGGGTGAGGTCATGAGAACGGACCTTTTAGGGTACCTGCCTCCTCGGACCCTCCGACGTCAGGTACCCCAGCGATTCTCAGCCCGTGCTGACTCGCTGAAGTGAAAACGAAAAGTGAAAGTACGTAACTCTTCCTTTACCGTTGGGGGAGGTCACAAGAACGGACCTCTTAGGGTCTCTGTCTCCTCGGCCCACCCGACGACAGATACCCCAGCGTGTCTCAGCCTGTGTTAACTTCGCCGAATCGTCGTCGTCGTCGTCGATCTTATACTTACCCCGGTTTTACAGTGTATATTTTTGTGTTTAGTTTGAAATGAACTATTCCTGAACTCCGTTAATTCCGTTCTTTTTTTACTTTGTGAAGTACGTACATGAATGGTTCTGTCAACGTTCATCCGTTAAGTCTTAGAAAACAACACCTGTGTTCCCAAAAACATCCTAACCATTTCTTCAAGTAGCGTATTAGTAATTTTCAAAAGACACGTGACAAATAACCCCCTTTAAGCCTACAAGGTTGTGATCTACTCGTCTGCAGGAGAAGTAAAAACCATCTTTGGTGACATTAAGGTGGACTTGTATGATGTAAATCCAAGGACTCTTAAACACGACCCAGACCATTTCCCCAGAGTACTCTCTATGGTCCTCTACAACCGTCAGAGACTACGTACTCAACCAGAAATTGTAGGAGAACCTTGACAGAAACCAGTGACGGTAGGTCCTGTAATCGTGTGACCAACCAACCTCTCCGACCGACCTCATTTCCTACTCGAAAGACTAATTGTAAGTGACAACCGACATGGACTCATATACGTAAAAGTCATTTACGGACGGGTAACCTAAGACAAAAATTGACCTAATACCCCTATCTTAGGTTTCCAAGTTGGAAGTAGAAAAGGACACGATTAAGTCCTATTATAGAGAGTTTAAAATAGACTCGCTCACCTCCTTTATTGAAAAACACAAGATTACGACTTGAACAAACTCAGTCACCAAAGGTATGAAATCAATCCCCTCCTTAAAAAGGGTTATCTTACCCTTTTAGTACACCTGGTTTAACTGGTTTAGAAACTTTAAATCTACGATAGGTTTACAGTACATTAAATGATATGAGTATACTGTTGACAAGGACGAAAAAGACTAGTAAAAGAACTGTTGAATACTGGTACACGAAAAAAAAGGCAGATAGAGAACTACCTCATCTAAAACAGAAAAAGACCTAACACAAGAAAACGAAACAATGACTACTCGGAACTAATAAAACATGTAACCTTCCTCCAAAGACACCACCACACGGGTAGAGGACCAATATGAAAACGACATGTAATATACGTTGTTCCGAATAACCACATGAAAGCTGAAAAAACAGGAGACCAAAGTGTATTAACTTAAATTAGTAACTACGTTCAACACAATTGACACGCCGTTGTAGAAGAAGATAAAATGATACTTGACTTAGAACTGTACTACTTAGTAGGAAACTTAGGTTGAACTACGACAACAGATCACTGACCAATGTTATGAGACTAAACGATCAATAACACCAGTTGACGACGTTTGAGGATCTTGACAGCTCTCATTAGGATGGAACTCGTTATAAAAATAACCATAGTCAAAATCTACTTAAATTTAAACCATATTGTTCACTATAACTTAAACACTGGCAACTTGAAAGGACACGGAAACGCCTACGAACCAGTGATCCACTCGACAACACACTGAATCTTTACTATAAAACCGGTAACTTGTGATGTCGCAACGTACTCGAAACGAAAAGGTTTCTGCCTGTCACTACTTCCGAGACTCCGAGGGGAAAATTCAAACCCAGAACCTCCAGAAAAGAGTGTCTTATGTCTTATCGAAATGTCGACAATTCGTTCGATCGACAAGAGACAAGACAAAGAAGTAGGAAGAGACTGAACCTACCTCTCCTTAAAAGACTGCCCCGAAGACTGTCAACACACTCTCGAAGATAACGGTGATGAACAAGATCACAATTAGAGGATAGAAAGTAATCCCTCTCCTCTGAACCAACTTCACAACTAGGAAGAAAATCAAGAGATAAACGATATTAAAGATCCCTAAAACCAACTAGTGAAAGTAACACATATGAGCATACTGATAAACTCAACGTCAAGTGTCCTAGACCCTTTCTGAATGTTAATTTCGGTCCGAAGACTTATTGGTTTTGTAATGAGAAGGGGAACTCTACTAGTGTCGAGGGTGATCATCGTTACCACGAGTACTGTAACAATACCAAACGCCACAGAAAGTCCTTAAATATTCCTAACGAAAGTTTACGGAACGGTTCAAGAAGTTACAACTAAAAAAATTTTCTGTTTAAACAAAGTCAACCATTTATCACATGTAAAAATTACGGTAAAGAATGTCAAACACGTTTGTTAAAAACTCCAAGTTCCTCCAGTCATTCATCTTAAAAAAAGGACAGTAGAAGTCTCAAAAACTTTAAAAGTTGAAGCCAAAATTAACATGATTTAAGAGGAAACTGTACTAGTCAATTCACACTAAAGAACAAAACACAGGTTAAGAGGTGAAGTTATGGACAGTATGAAAGAAGTAAAAATCAATGTAAAAGATTCCCTGTACTTAAGTTAAGGTTAGAGACAAGAAGGAGTACTCGTGTTGATGACATAAGGTACCTAAGACTGAACCCCGGTAAATGGTCAAACAACAGTTTTAGACGGATATTTTATTTGTGTCTTTAATGAGTATATTAGATGAAGTTATAGACTCCTTCCCAGTATTCTTGAAATGTTAAATTTTCGTTGATTTACACTTCAGAGACTTTTGTAAAATAAAAGTGAAAAGTATAAAAGGTTATTCAATATTTTTTAGTTATTCCCCTTTTCTTTTTTCTCTCCATTTTTGGTAGTATAAGGGTACGGACAATTACAAACCCATATAATTAAAAAAGGTTTTATTTAAAAAAAATGTTAATTTTTTTTAATATTTTATAAAAGTGTTAATGACAGTAAGTTACTCGTTATGGATGATAAAGTTAAGTTTGACATTATTCTGTGTGTAAGTTTTTTTAGTATGTAGTAGTATCCATTTAGATACCGACTAAGTACAACTACAAACCATCTTTGTTTGTTATGACATTTCGTTAATAGGAAGTTAATTTTATTTATTTAAATTTTTATATATTTAGTATTTATGAATATGTCGAACGACTCAAAAACGTTTTGACGATACATGGGTTTAGGGTGGTTCTTTAAATGTAAATTATTTGTTCCAGGATGTAATGACGTGTATCATATAAATTAGGATACTATTTGGTATTACCTTTTCTTAAATATATGTATATTGTTTGTGAAACGACATGTCGTCAATGTGACGTTTAGTTGGTAAATTTTTAAATTTTTAACTAAAATAGTGAGGTTTTGGTTTCCTATTGGTGACTAAACTGTAGAATCTAAAGAAAACGAATAAAGGAATGAAATATGTTGACTGAAAGAAAATAAGTTTTAAAATAAACACCATCAGAAGGTACAACATTTCATATTAACATTAGGTAACTAAGAAGGACGATATGTCATTAAGTAACTAACTTATATGATACATAAAAAGACAAGATGACATCTACCTGTAAGTAAAAATCAAAAACCGACGTTGTTTCACGTGATATTGTATAATGACAATAGAAAACCACTTGAATATATATGTACCCCACCTCCCTTCACGACCTAGTAAGTCACACACATAATTATATACACGTACGTGGAAGTCGAAATCCTCTGTCCGGTTTCTTAAAAGATGTCACCAATAGCTATATATGAGGGTGTTCTTAAAGGGACGGTTAGGTCACCAATTCTGAGACGTGAGAGTTAGGTTCCCCCGTGTCCAAACTAGGGACCAGTCTTTTGATTCTAGGACTGACGGCGTGCCACGAGCAGGTTTCAATAGGGTGTCCTACTGTGTTCCCCTGTAAAGACAGTCCTCGTTTATCTTTTATTGGAAATAGAAATTTTACCACGATCTACAAAATCAGTTACGGATTTTCTGTCATTTTAGATTTATATTTTTATGACTTATTTACCACTATATTAACTGAGATTATCTTTTTGGTTCTCATAACTGATTTTTCTTTTTTTCTAAGTCTCAAGTCTTCCCGGTATAGATTAAAGGGCAGTCCCATGTCCAATGTATCTGATACAAATTGTACAGTTTTAAGTAAAAATTTTACGTTATAGTATATATGTAACAGGATATACATATAATGTATGTGTATTGTTGAAACATTTTTATTCTCGGTTAAAAAATTTTTTTCGTTATATATTTTAAAATTATAATTTTCCTTATTCAAATCGTAAGGTCCATTTATTTATTTAATACTCTTATTCAAGTTATTATAAATTATAATAACAAATTTACGACCGTGAACATTCGACGTCTCTTTTAATAGTTAAAGAATTATTACTGTTCTTTCTTCAAACTAGGAATATTGTATGTTGTTTTTAAGGTCTGTAATTATTAAATTTATCTTCTTTTAAATCTTTCATCCTTTTTAGAAGGTTTCGTTCTCGTTTTTCACCGTTCGGTATTTTTTCTGTCTTAGAAAATTGATGTATATTATAATTGTGAGACTTTCCGTTTCTGTGGTATTATACGAAAAATTTAACGACTAGTGTTGGACTCAGGGTTATGGTTAAAGTACGAAACATTGTTTAAGAAAAATTATCTTATAATTTCTTTTTATTCATATGATATAAGTCATTTCTATTCATAATAGTAATTTTGGAAAATACATACCAAAACACAGGCACATGACTTATTACTATATTTGACGTAAATGAAGGATTATACGTATCGATGAATGTTTCCATCCTCTTTATAACAGTTATAATTTCACTTTTAAAATAACTTTTNTAAATGAAGGATTATACGTATCGATGAATGTTTCCATCCTCTTTATAACAGTTTTAATTTAACTTTTAAAATAACTTTTTAAAAATATGACTTTAAAAATTTTTTAGTTCACTGTCTGACCTATTTATGTTCTATATATCAATGACAAGAATTCCCTTTTTTTTAAAGACTCTTTCATTTTTCCTTTTACTGAGTTATCTTGTGACTCCTTTCTTGTCCGTATTCATTAAATGAATCCACCTTTAGTTTTCCTAGTTTTAGATAGGTTGAAGAATGATCTTCTTTTACTTTTATTTACGTTAGGTTTAACGTTTTTATTTTACATTCGTTTAGTACTACGTTATATTGTAAATCTCTTTTATACTTTATTCGGGAGTATATAAGTGTGACACTTAATTACACGTCAGTAATGAGATACATAGTTAGATCACTAACGTACCGTTCTGTAAGTATTATATAGTAATTGGGTTTTATTGCACACTGTTGTACACTACACTATTGTACACCATTTAATTTTGTAGAAAATTGAATTTTATATGTTTGTCATCCTTAAGGGACCGTCAGGTCACGAGCCCTGAGTCGTGAAAGTGACGGAACCGGACCCAAGTTAGGGACCAGTCCCTTGATTGTAGAGTGTTCGAAACGACCGTACCATTTTGTTTTTCATGTAGGTTTATTACATAAGTAGTGTTTCACCTATATCTCCCTCGTATGGAGTTGTATTATTTCCGGTAATATTATTCGGTATTCGGGTCTCGATTGTAGTACAAGTTGTCACTTTTCAATTTTCGTATAGGACATTCCAGTCCTTGTTTTGTTCCTATGAGCGAGAAGGATGAAAATAAGTGGTATCATAACCATCAGGCTCTGTACCGTTAGTCTGTCTTTCTTCTTTATTTTCTACCGATTTCTATAGTGTAGTTTTCTACAAGTCGTATTGATTAGTCTCTTTACGTTTAGTTTTGGTGTTGCTCTATAGTGAAGTGTAGTCTTACCGACAGTAGTTCTTCTGGTGTTTATCGTTTACAACCACTTCTACACCTCTTTTCCCTCGAGAATATGTGACAACCATCCTTATATTTAATCACGTAGGCGATACCTCTTGTCATAACTCCAAGGAGTTGTTTTATTTTTATCTTAATGGTGTACTGGGTCGTTAAGGTGAGGATCCATAACTAGATTTCTTTTACTTCTGTCATTAAGTTTTTCTATGTATGTGGGGGGGGTTACAAATATCATCTTAATAAAAAAAAGTTTAGTTAAGTAATAATAGGACTGTCGACCGTAGTAATTATTGAAATTATCTTTGGTGAATTTTAATCGGTTTATATATTCTATTAATGTACGTGTTTTCTATATGCTTGATATTGGTAAATTTTTCATTATCTATGGTTTTAAACATGAGCTGGTATTGAAGACATAAGTCTTTACTAATATTTTAATTTTAGATTCTATTTTAGACATATGGTATATGAAACTCACGAAATGTAGAATCTTTTGTTTCCATCAGAAAGTGACAATGTGTAAATCACAGAGACTACTCAACTCCTCTATTTGTGGTATTTTGAAGCTTAAAAACATGAAAAGAGAATAACTGACAACACGTACGACACCACGAGACTCCATCCAGACCACTTCCAGGTACTCTGTTCGGAATCTTAAAGGTCACCTATAGGTCAGAAAATATGATTACTCAGTTCGGTCGAAACAGAGGACTGACACATCTGACGATTTACTTTCTGGTGTCGCCACTATTGGCTACCGTTTATAAAATCTATACTCAGTCACAGATAGGCCTCTTCCGTTACCGTGGGGTGAGGTCATGAGAACGGACCTTTTAGTGTCCCTGTCCCCTCGGACCATCCGACGGCAGATGCCCCACCGTGTCTCAGTCTGTGCTGACTTCGCTGAAACGTCGTCGTCGTCGCAGATAGTTTGGAGTGAGAGTGTTTTCGTGACGATTGGAAAGTTGAAACGGAAAACGTCCGACGATTACGTCTTTCAGCCTCTTCCGTTACCGTGGGGTGAGGTCATGAGAACGGACCTTTTAGGGTACCTGCCCCCTCGGACCCTCCGACGTCAGGTGCTCCAGCGATTCTCAGCCTGTACTGACTCGTTGAAGTGAAAGTGAAAAGTGAAAGTACGTAACCTCTTCCTTTACCGTTGGGTGAGGTCACAAGAACGGACCTCTCAGGGTCCCTGCCCCCTCGGACCATCCGGAGAGAGATACCCCAACGTGTCTCAGCCTGTACTGACTGTGCTGGATCGTCGTTACGTCTTTCATGACCCATTCTTTGACTAAATAACAAACATGTCGATTCAGTTTTCGTTCCTGAAAGTTCTGATCCACGAGGTAAGAGTCTTGAACAAAGAACTATGTTCGTAGTAGACATTACATTTGTTTAAGACGATGAAGACTCCCAGATAAAGAAGTTTGAAACTCCGATTGTCGTATCGTCGTCAGGGATGTTCAACTTCAAAAGGAGAGTTGTGTCTGTACCTACTTTCTTTGGATAGTTCCATCAAGTGTCAGTTTACGTCCCAGAGTAAAACATCAAACATAAGAAGAGGATGTAGTTGATTGGTCAGACGCTCCTATCGGAAGTATGACAATCATTGCAACCCGACAAAGAAGTACATTGGGTACACTCCGAATGTAAATTGGAGGTAAAGGGATTCCATACACACTTCCAGGAGTACCATCAGACCATGAAGTAATTGTGAGGGACCGAAAAGTAGAAGGTTATGTTAACTACACTGGTATCATACACCACTGACGTTTGATGGTAGGTGACCCATTAGTTCTCCATGGTCACCAAAAGAACCAGGACCATTTCATTGTCGGTTCTGTAGGAGTGAAAGACGAAAAAATCTAAGTCGACCGGAGAAAACGTAAGAAGACGAAGTAGGTGTACTTACCATTTGTGTCCGACAAATGACAAATTAAAGGTCCCTCCTTGTCACTATACGAGTAGTAAGTATCCTTCTAGGAATTCTCCACGTTGGACAGTTCACAATCCGGAGACCCCACGACCTGGGGCGCTCAAAGGGCGGAAGCCATGGTGGTCGGGTGGGTCAGACCCTGACGACCCGTCCACGGAGGAAGAGTCCCAACTACAAGAGGATCAGAAGACCTTACGAGAAGCGACGTCACAATCGCGGCTCGGGCGGACCGCCCGGTCACCGACCCCGCACCTCGACGGGTGGTAGTGACCCCGCACCACCAAGTCGGGACGTGGTTCGTCGAACGTGACCTAGGTCGTCTGGGGGACTCCTTGAGAGGTTTGCATAGGGGCACCGTCGAACTCGGTCGGACGGGCGGCTGGGTCCCCCTGACACATCCTGGTTGCTTCAACGATTTCCGTCTCCGTTCGTGACGGTCCGGACCTCTCCGTTCCTGCGGAGCCTTTACTTCGCTCGTCGGACGACTTCGTCGGGCAAGAACGTCAAGTTTACATATCGTCTTTAATAAATTTATCGGTTCTATACCTGCGGTGGACGTACAGGTAGTTGTCTATTTATCTATTTCTACGACCAAATAATATATTTGACCTTACATGAGTCGGTATTTTTCCCTACTTTAAAACGGTAAACGTTGTTGTACCTACTTGAACCTCATATAATACGAATCACTTTATTCAGTCTGTCTGTTTATGATATACTATAGTGAATATAGACCTTAGATTTTCTATTTTATTTACTTAAATTGTTTTGTCTTTGTCTTAGTCTCTATATCTCTTGATCACCAATGATCACCCCTCTTCTTACCCCCCTCCCAGTTCAACGACGACGACGACGACGATTCAGCACAGTCAACACAGGGTGAGACACGTCGGGGTATCTACCGTCGGGTTGTCCGAGGAGACAGGGACCCTAAGAGGTCCGTTCTTATGACCTCACCCAACGGTAAAGGAAGAGGTTACGTACTTTCACTTTCACTTCAGTGAGTCAGCACAGGGTGAGACACGTTGGGGTATCTACCGTCGGATGGTCCGAGGAGGTAGGTACCATAAGAGGTCCGTTCTCATGACCTCACCCAACGGCACCCCTTAATTCTCCATAGTTGATGATACATATTTTATTTATTCAATTTTCCTGGATCATATGTCGTCTCCGTTACATTGGTTATAAAAAACATAAAAAAAGAAGAAAACATTGGTTATAAAATATCATTGAAATTTACTTCTTTTATTAGATATATTTTTAAAACTTAGGATACGACATATGGACTTTGATAATAAAATTTATTTGATAAGGAGTTAAATTTTTCATGTATTTTAGTTGAATAAATTTATCTATTTTAGATTTATTTCATATATATCCAAACAAAAATTTTTCTTCATAACTTTTCTTTGGTTAAATAAACGGTAATGATAAATTAGAACTTATGATTGTACCCCTTCCTTTCTCTCGTTAGGAATCCTTAACTTGTTGGGTCCTACACGACGAATTGGTATTGATATCAAAAGAGAAAAATTCTCTAGTATATACTAACACTACCATTAATTCACTCTATTGATACAGTCTATTATTGACTGAGTTCTCGTGTCACTGTCACTCGATAGTGATTCTCTCTTATGTTAAAGTAGTGTTGTCAACATTAAGGTTTCGGTAATCGACATAAGATTATATGAGTAATGAACGTTATCGAGTAAATTGGAAGTATGTTGGGACTGTATCCGTGACACCTTTCTACGAGTTGTAATTTTCTTTACGTTTAATTTTACTGTAAAAAGTAAGTAATCTTATCGTCCGGTTTTCAAACTGGTGGATCTGGGAACCCGTTCGACACCCCTTTATTTGAGTATATAACCACCACTTTCATGTGTTACCACGTTAGGGATACCTTCCGTTAAACCGTTATTAATAGTTTTAATTCACGTTGAAAGTATGTCGTCAAACTTTAAATAGGGTCAATATGGACGTATATTGATGTACAAAACTGTCGAAACATATAAATTTGTTTATCGACTTTTCTAAAGTTACAGGTAGACATCGTCCGATTAAGTTGACACTATATCGATATATTACGGAACGTTGGTATATTTTCCTATTTTTTAAGGTATCGATTGTCCTTTTCTAATACACACTTTATACAAAACATATTTTTCTTTATTATATATGTAAGTATAGACGTATTTCAATGAGACCTTCTTTGATTACCACTTATCTTTCTCAAATCCTCGTTATGAAATATCACTCCTTTGTCGTTTCCAAATAAATCCGGTCTATACTAATTTTCGATAAAACTGAAAAATTATATAAAGGGAATTTTCATTTGGTTTTAACTGTTTCGTGAGATACGTTTCTGAAGATCCATATCATTCACTTTCTTTAGATTTACGTCTTATCAAATACATCATAGTTTTATGTTTGTTTAGCCTCGTACTCCTTCTCACGTCTCATGTATAAAAAAAATATTATGAACAAATTCTATAAAATCCTTCCGATGTATGTTGTCAGTTGTAAACAGAAAATCTTGAGCCCTTCACCACCCCTCCTTCGGGATAAAACATCCCACACGGTTAAAAACACCACGGTTAGGTGATAGTTTCACTGGTTGATTCGTTCTCAACCCTTCTTTACATGTGTGGATTATTCGACGTTCCTCAACAAAGGTACTGTAGTGACTCTCGCACTTAGGTTGATGAACTTTATTCGGGGTTACCGATGTCAAAAAAATTACTACTAAAATAACCGTAAATTAGACGGATCCATATCACATAAAGGACTTGTAAGTAGAACTTCACGTTTAATAGCCCAACCGGTTATTAAAGGAAACCCAAAAAGACCTTCGACAATGTCGTTTTGGGTTTATTGATGGATGGACACAAACATGGAGAAGAGGAGGATGGGGTCGGGGAGGGGACGTTCAAGGTAAGAACAGGAGATGATGAGGTTTTTCTGGGTTCCCATGTCAAATTTTCTGTCATTTACTAAAGTTTCAGGGGATCATAAGACAGAAGGTAAGTTATGGGTAGGGTTCTAATGTCCAACGTGTGTGAGACTTGATTGTCCTTACAACTTGAGGAATCTACTCTAGACCTAGGTTATCAGGGGTTCGATAACGGTACAAGAGTATAAAGGTGTAAGGATGGGAGTCCTGTGAGAATATGGATGAAAACGTCCTCGGTTTACCATGACTCCTTCACTTCACTTCGGCGAGTCAACACAGGCTGAGAAACGTTGGGGTACCTGACATCGGGTGGTCCGAGGAGACAGGTACACTAAAAGGTCCGTTCTTATGACCTCATCCAACGGTAAAGGAAGAGGTCCCCTAGAACGGCTGGGTCCCTAGCTTGGGTCCAGAGGGCGTGACCCCCGTCTGCGAAATGGTAGACTCGGTAGTCTCTTCATCCTTTCTCCGGAAGATAAGACTTTTAAGACTGAGACGGGAAACTTGTCCTAGACTAACGTCGGGAGGGTTGTGTACGAGTGCAAGGTATGTACGACGTAAAGGATGTTGGTCTTTGTCCATGGGTCTGATGTTCTTTTTTATTTTTGAAGGTTTCGCAAAGGTCTCGAAACCAGGTCGTTCTGATATTGGAAATGATGTGTCCATTTAGTCAAACAAAGAATTGGATGAAAAGTAAAAAAGGGGTGGGGAAGCTCGTCTTCAGAAAATTTTGTAAAAAGGGGATTATAAGGAGGGGTCTTCTAGAATTATGGAGGGGTCTTCTAGCATTATAGTGTATATATCACACAGACACAAATGTAAGCCACTGGAGTAACACTATAGAATTCAAAAAAGTTGGGGAGGGGGTGGTTCTTGGTTAAAAAAAAGAAGTGGAGGAACCTCCTTTTTCGTTAAAATTTTTGATTGTTTATCTCGCCGTCCTCGTCGGGTGTCACATAAATAGGGATTAGTCTTCTTTGTGGAGGGTCCAGACGAAGGAGTTGGACTTTTAACTCGTACACTTCTTTTTGGGTTCCCTTTTGGTGACTCCGGAGGTACTTCAAACTGAAAGTCTTCTGTGTTAGTAAGGACTATGACATAAAAGGGAGAGTGTAAGGGAAATTTTTCGTCGGACTTTTTCTGCGTGTCTCCAGTCGGGACGAGAGGTTGGATGGTGGTTTGTTACGAGTGGTGTTGAGGAACGATTGTTTTAGTCTAAATTCAGTTTTCATTTCTACTTGGTCACTGAGTGGTTTCTAGGTGGATTCCTTTAAGATTTTATTCGTAAATTGTGTGTGTATGTAGTTTTTATAGGAGGAAGCTTCCCCTAGATGAAATAAAATAATCTCGTCACTTTAATAGATGAGGTCTTAGGGTCGGTAATTAAAGGGGGAAAAGGAAAAAATCCGTATTTTTTCCTTATGGACGGGATGGTTCTAAACATTGGGATTGTAAGAAAAAATCAAAACGGAGAATAGACAAAGAGGTCAAACGGATGTCGATGGGTCACTCCCCAAAGTTTCCGGTGTCTATCCGTCCCGACCCATTCGGTCTCCTCGTCCTCGTATCTCTGACCTACTGATGTGTGGGGCTGGACAGGATGGAACCCCGGTGTCCCGGAATACCAAAAAGGTTCGAACACGGCTTATCCTCGGTACCGTCTTTGATGTCTACAAAGAATTAAAAGAGGAAGTCGAGGTCTTCGGTCTACGTTTTCGAAAGGATTTCAAAAGTAAGAATTGGGGGTTTTGAGGTGGGAGTAAACCAGTGTCCCAAAATCTTAGGTGTCATTTAGGAAATGAACTCCCACCCCGTTTCCTCCTCTGAATTGATTTCCCTCCCTGTTGAAGATAAATCAGTTTTTGGTTCAATTAACGTTTACGTAAGGTTTTCACATTTTGACTGGATTTTCGATTTGTAGAGATCAGTTTCTACTGGAACAAAATCTGGTGGAGGAGTCGTCGATTCTCGGTCATATTAAATAAGGATCAGTTTTTCTATTTTTAGGTCTTGAAGGGACCGCCAGGTGTCTCGAGTTCAAGTCAGGGATCAGTCCTTGTTTCAAGGGTGCACGGAGTTCCGTATCGTTTTTTTTTTTTTTTTTTTTTTTCATACATTCTGTAATTTTTTTTTTTTTCTTTCTTTCTATTTTTTTTGGGGAGAGACCACCGTTCCGATGTTCGTGGTTCCGGTCCTGATAGACAGTTCTTCTCGGGTAATACCATGGAGGGAGTCCTTTTACTACTTCTTTTAACTTTAGTCGGTCGGGTGTTCATGTGAACGAAGAGACCACCGTTTTTGTTTTACTTCTCTGTTCGAGACCCCTAGACCAAGACACCAAGGACTTTTCCACCGTCCATTAAGGGCTTGGATGTCGTGGTGCAGATAGTCCGATATCAGACTGACTTCATTGATTTCTAGGTGGCAAACATTGTAACGATCGGATATTATTTACACAATTAAGTACATTTTTGTTGTTTTCTTTTTTTTTTAGGGTTTTGGGTCTGAGGTTTAGACGGAGTTTCGATAGTTGGGTGATTTAAGGGAGGAGTAAGCTTATAGAAGTCCCCAATGGGGAGTTCGAGTATTTACTGAAGACTTGACGGTTTAGGTTTGTGAGGAATTTATAACGTGTGGATGAGACGAGAAAACATCTAGGGGTTCCCCTAAGAGGTTACTTTGATTTTAGATCCAGAGGGGACCTCGGAGTGAGAACTTACAGACAGGGAACCGACATCCACACAGGGGGTTCGGACAAGGAATCTTCTAAGATCTAGGTGACGGAAAAATCAGAAGTGTGAAAAGCACTTGTTGGGATAGGTTCGAATTTTAATTATTGGTTGAGACTACAAGTCACATAATAAGAAATGTGAAAAAAATGTATGGAATTGACAAAGTATATAAAAATTATTACACTCGAAAGGGCCTTACTTTGACCATTGAGGGGAAAGATAACGAATGGTTGGTGCACCGTATTTCGAGATATCTAGGGGAAACGTGGAGTTAAAGGAATGCTATTGAGTTGAATGTCTGTTATGATATATATTTTATCTATTGGTTGTTCCTGGATGACATATCGTGTCCCTTGATATGAGTTATTAAATATTGTTGGATATTCCCTTTTCTTAGATTTTTTCTTAACATGGACTTTAATTGTACTATAACATTTAGTTGATCATAACAACGACAGGTCGAGAAACGCTGGGGTACCTGACGTCGTGTGGTCCGAAGGGACAGGAAGTAGTATAAGTCCTCGTACGAATTTGAGTACAAGTAACTCAGTTACTACGGTAGGTTGGTAGAGTAGGAGACGGAAGGGGGAGAGGAGGACGGAAGTGAGAAAGGGTCTTAGACCCAGAAAAGATTACTCAGTCGAGAAGCGTAGTCCACCGGTTTCATAACTTCGAAGTCAAAGTCGTAGTCAGGAAGGTTACTTATAAGTGATAACTAAAGGAAATACTAACTGACCAAACTAGAGGATCCTCGGGTTTCCTGAGAGTTATCATAAGAGGTTGAAATGTCAAGTTTTGTTGATATGAAGTTGATTTCTTGTTATTAAAGAGTCCCAAATTTTTTATTGAAATTTTTCTATTTATTGATGACATATCGTATCATGTATGATGAAGATAAGTAGACAGACACTCAATATCGTCTTGTCGTGACGAGAAATTTATTTTATAGTATCGAATTAGAGGTTTAAGTCATATACGTGTGTCCAAAGTGTGCCCCAAAGGGACCACAGAGTCTATCACTTCTTAGACGGCCGAAACGTCCTTTGGGCCCAAGTCACGGACCCGGTCCTTCTAGGGGACCTCTTCCCTTATCGTTAGGTGAGGTCATAAGAACGGATCTCTTAAGGTACCTGTCTCCTCGGACCTCCCGATGTCAGGCACCTCAGTTTCTCAGTCTGTGCTGACTCTTTGATTGTGAAAGTGAAAAGTGTGTCCCAAGAGTGTTTAATAATTCCTTTCCTCACTTTGACCTTGGGTTAAATCTCCGATCCAGAATTCCTTCGTCAGTTTCCAGTGGCAGATAAAGAGGGTGTTTATAAGGAACCGGATATTTAGGAGAAGTCTTATTGGGACCATACAAAGGGACGACGACGACGACGATTCAGCGAAGTCAGCACAGGCTGAGACACGCTGGGGTACCTGCCGTCGGGTGGTCCGAGGGGGTAGGGACCCTAAGAGGTCCGTTCTTGTTACCTCACCCAACGGTAAAGGACGAGGTCACGTACTTTCACTTTGCACTTTCACTTTAGCGAGTCAGCACGGACTGAGAATCGCTGGGGTACCTGACGTCGGATAGTCCGAGGAGGCAGGTACCCTAAAAGGTCCGTTCCCATGACCTCACCCCACGGTAGCGGAAGAGACTCGACCATACAAAATGAAAGATCATATTGAAAAAGAAGTTTAAACAATCAAAGTATATTAATCCTCTTTTTCTATGCCACTTTTGAAGGACAATAATTTCGGTATTATACTTAACGGTATAATTAAAAATTTTGTTTTCTTGTATGTTTAACGTCTAATAAATAGGTTGGTGTGCTCAAAAACGTTTACGTCAAATGTACCTGAAAAAACCCAAACAAACAATTACCGTGAATTTGAGAGGAGTTCTAAAGACCTCTAAGCATTAGGACAAAAGGTGATGCCAAATTGGGGACAGTTCAGTGAGGTGGACCTTACAAGGAGTACTAGTTTCTATTATAAGTTTCTGGAACGGAGCGGATTGAGGGAGGTCTTCCGGTAGTCTATTGACCGATTAAATACTAGGATACTCCTTGGTTCTTTCCAAAATCAAAAACTACGAAAGATGTAGCGGGGACACGTACGCACGTGTCACCACCGTGTCACCATTTCTTGGGAAGACGGTTACGTCCTCTGTGTCCAAGTTAGGGACCCAGTCCTTCTAGGGGACTTCTTCCTTTACCGTTTGGTGAGGTCATAAGAACGGACCTTTTACGGTACCTGTCTCCTCGGACCACCCGATGAGAAACCCCAGGGTCTCAGTCTATGTTGATCGGTACCTGTGTGTGGGTCCGAATGCCCAGTGTACGGAACCCAGAGACGAGGGAAGGAGGTTGTAAAAGGAAACTTCTTTTATACAGATAAAGTCAAATCTGAAAGATACTTATTATTGTATTAGAGGTTCTTATGACTGATACATAAGTCGTGAATCGACCACTACCATACGTGTCTCCATAAATATGCAAGGATTGTCTTTTTAGTCTCTCGTAAGACCTCAGTTCCTAGCCATTTAGAGAGGATCGATGGAAGAAGGGGTGTCGGATCCTGTTTGACTTTAGAAAACAGAACTCTTTTGTTTTCGGAGGTCTTTATAAATCGAGGGTGGGATGGAGAGACGCGACAAGTGTTTCTTACAGTAGGTTTGACGTTAATGGATAGTACATGGAAGTTGGGTAATATTAATCCGAAGACGAGGGTGATGGGGTGACTTTGATAGGTTCTAAGTGGTGCCATCAGGTCAACCAGTGAATTCTAGAAAGAAAGTCAAGACTCAGGTAGTAAAGTCAGAGGGACCAACCGAAGAAACGGGTGTATATTTCCTCTCACAAAGGGAAACAGAGGAGAGGTAAGTGGGGTAAATAACCGTGTGAACGGGAAGTCAGATACTAACGGACGACGACTAAGAGTGTAGTTCTTTTCTGTAAAGAGGACTTACACTTTAAGTAAATAGGTGATTGACCTGTAGAAGTGGATCGTTAATGTTGACTTGGTACAGATTTTCCCTAAGGGACTACCGAGTCTACCATTCCTTAAACGGACGTTATGTTCTCTGGGTTTAAGATTGGGAACCAGTCCTTCTAGAGGACCTCTTCCCATACCGTCCGTTGAGGTTATAATAACGGACCTCTTAAGGTACCTGTATCTTCGAACCACCCGATGTCAGTTACCCTAGAGTCTCACAGCCTGTCCTGACTCACCAATTTTGAAAGTACAGATTTTCAATTACTTAATGGAGTAAGAAACCCGAACGAAATTGGGGGTTTAGGATGATTACTGGGTACTCAGAAGACTCTTCGGTAACTCAACTCATCTGAGAAGGCAAATAGGGACACAAGGGGTAAGGATGAAGAAACGGAGGCATGTACGTAAGTTTTACGAATACCTCTGGTTATTGTTCCGTACATAGGTAGTTTTCATCTCCTTTCCCTGGTCAAGATTACCTTGAGTGTAAAAGTACTCGTAATCTATCGTTTGTAACAGACCTGGATTCGATGGGACTCACCTAATTAGAGTCTTAAGCCTAACCAAACGTCTTATATCGTGTGGGTTTGGAAGTACGACAAGTTTCCTTCGTGACAGGTTACATTTATGTTACACTCGATGTCTTAAGTAAAGTTTCGAAAATCCTCTATAAAAGAAATCCATTTTTACTTCGTCCATTTTATTTTAAATTATATAAAGATAAATTCAGTGGTATCGTTGGTTTAATAAAGTCGTACCTTAATAATATTTTTAATAGTCATTTAAATGTAAAAATGTGTTTTGGATACTTTAAATCACATATAAAATATGAATTACTTAGCGTTAAGTTACGATTTATAAGTCACTAACTTGTTTTTACGTTACCATGGTTTTATTTCAACATAAAATTTAAAATTTTAATTTTATTTTATTTTTAACCAAAGAGTCAACAGGATAGGTTTAATGTTTAATAATCTGTTACGTCAATAAATACCTTAAGTAAACTTTACGTTTAGATTAGCGAAATCCGATATAAGGTGTGACGTGGACCGATTTGTTGTTGTAGTGGGTTCCCTCAAGATCTTTGGTGCGTAAGATTTGATTGGGGACGGACCAAGGGAATCTAGACTTCGATTTTTCGGGTATTTCTGAGTTTCTTGTCGAACCATTTCCTTTCTCCCTTGGTTCTAAGGGGTCTCGTTTTAAGTGTAAAAAGTCAGGTCGTTCGTTCCGGAGGTTCAAGGACCGAAACCCGGTATAAAATGTCTTACAGAGAATTTGGTTGGTATGAGGGGATGAGTCGGGATGGGGGTCGGAACGAAGGAGATCCGATAAAATTCGTCGGGATAGAAGTTCATTTTGAATTGTATCTTTCGAAAAACCAGAAGGTTAAACGGAGATTATTTCTTGATCTCCTTTACACTGTAACACTTTAGTTCATAAAGAATTAAGGGGTCAAAAAATATACAAAAGAAGAACGACAACCACCACCACAAAAATAAAAAAAGGAAAAACCCGGTGTAGTGTTCAGTGTTCCCTAGACTAGAGAGTCTGTACCTACTTTGTGAAAAGGGGACGTCAACATCGGGTCTAATTTGTGACCTGACGGTTCCTTTAGGGCCTAGTTTATAAAGAGAAAAAAAGGGGATTAGTTAATAAAGAATAGGACGACGGAGTGAGTCTATTTTCCCCCAAGGGACCACCGAGTCTACCATTTCTTAGACAGATGTTACGTCCTCTGGGTCCAAGTTTGGAACCCAACCCTTCTAGGGGACCTCTTCCTTTACCGTTAGGTACGGTCATAAGAACGGACCTCTTAGGGTACCTGTCTCCTCGGACCGTCCCATGTCAGGTACCCTAACGTTTCTCGACCTGTACTGACTCCCTGATTACGTGAGTGTATTTTGACTTGTGAGGGAAGAAATTTAAGAGACGTGTGTATAAATTGTGTTAACTAACGTGAATTGGACAAAACAACAACAGGTCGGTGAGGTAGTACAGAGTGAGAAACTCTGGGGCACCTGACATCGTTCGGTCCGAAGGGACAGGAAGTAATAGAGGACCTCAAACGAGTTGGTACAGGTGACTCAGTCACTACGGTAGGTTGGTAGAGTAGGAGACAACAGGGGAAGAGGACGGAAGTCAGAAAAGGTCGTAGTCCCAGAAAAGGTTACTGAGACGAGAAGCTTAGTCCACCAGTTTCATAACCTCGAAGTCGAAGTCGTTGTCAGGAAGGTCACTTATAAGTGCCAACTAAAGGAAATCGTAACCGAGTAAACTAGAGGAACACTAGGTTCCCTGAGACTTCTCAGAAGAGGTTGTAGTGTCAAACTTTCGTAGATGAGAAACCAAGAGTCGGAAGAAATACCAGGTTGATAGTGTAGGTCTGTACTGATGACCTTTTTGGTATTGTAACTGATATGTCTTGAAACAGTCGTTTCATTACAGAGACGAAAAATTATACAACAGATCCAACCAGTATCGTAAAGAAGGTTCATCGTTGGTAGAAAATTAAAGTACCGACATCAGTGGTGGACGTCACTAAAACCTCGGGGGTTTTTATTTCAGACGGTGACAAGGGTAATAAAGGGGAAAATAAACGGTACTTCATTAACCTAGCATACGGTACTAGAATCAAAAAACTTACAACTCAAAATTCGGTCGAAAAAGTGAGGAGAAAGTGAAAGTAGTTCTCCGAGATTTGAAGAAACGAAAGACGGTATTCTCACTACAGTAGTGAAATAGACTCCAATAACTATAAAGAGGGTCGTTAGTACTAAGGTCGAAAACGAAGTAGGTCGGGTCGTAAAGTGTACTAAACGAGACGTATATTCAATTTATTCGTCCCACTGTTATATCTCGGAACTACGTGAGGAAAGGGCTAAACCTTGGTCAGGTAACAAGGTCCAGACCAGGATTAACAACGAAGAACTGGACGTATGTCCAAAGAGTCCTCCGTCCATTCCACCAGACCATAAAGGTGGAGAAATTCTTAAAAGGTGTCAATCGACATTAGGTTTATCAGTCTCCGAAATCGTATCAGTTCCTTCGTTTTCATCTACAAAAAGACCTTAAGAGAACGAAAATGATAGTGGGTTGTCTACAACCGTTAAACTAGAGACCAAGGAGACGGAAAAGATTTAGCTCGAACATGTAGACCTTAAAGACCAAGTGTATGACAACTTCGGATCGAACCTCCTAAAACTCGGAATGAAACGACCGTACACTCTACTCGTGTTAACACGGCGTCATACTTGTCATCAAGAAATGATTATACTCTTATAAATACACTCTGAAAGGATCACCAGGTTATCAATTCTAGGACGTGAAGGTGACGAACCACGTACCGGATCTTAAATCCACTCCTTAATTCTAGTGTGACACCACACCGGCTTTTTTCTAATGTTTTTTTCAAAGCTCTTATAAATACATTTCGAACAAACTCAACGTAGTATTTTTGTTTCCAAAGTTTTCCTATGTCCTGACCCATTTATTTCATGTCATACTATACAGACATGTTACCTTAAGATCCATAAGTGATTTCATCGGACATAACGTTACTGTTGTAAAGTTTTATATCGTAATTTTTCTCGTCGACTTTTTAATGTATACTATGTCAGGAGACACACACATGCACCTTTCACAATCCCTCTTCATAGATACATTCACATCTAAGGTTGGTAGACGATGGAAATATTATTTTCAACATTTTAAAGATTAATGTAATTTTTATATTTATTTTTAAATCTTTTGGTGTACGTCCTTTAAAGTCATAGTTAGTTGAAAGATACTTTTTGACAAAGTAAGGTTATTATTATTCATTTATTTTTAATTTCTGAATTACCTGTAAAAAGGTTTTTTCTGTTTGTCCACCGGTCGTCCATGTGCTTTTCTTCGATTAGTAATAAGTAATAATTATTTTGTGCTTAGTTGTGGTGTTACTCTGTCATGGAGTTTATTTCATCATCGTGATAAGTTTTGTCAGTTCCATTTCTTTGTTGAATTCACAAACAGTTAACTAATTACTCATTACCCATGTTTTTTATACCATATACATGTGTTACCCTAAAATAACAGAAAGTCAAGTCAAGTCAGCAAGTCAGTACAGACTGAGACGGTGGGGTACTTGGCGTCGAACGGTCCGGAGGGATAGGTAGTGGTCGAGGGTCTCAAATGGATTTGGGTACAGGTAGCTCAGCCACTACGGTAGGTTGGTAGAGTAGGAGACAGTAGGGGAAGAGGACGGGAGTTAGAAAGGGTCGTAGTCCCAGAAAAGGTTACTCAGTCGAGAAACGTAGTCCACCGGTTTCACAACCTCAAAGTCGAAGTTATGGTCAGGAAGGTTACTTGTGGGTCCTGACTAGAGGAAATCCTACCAGACCAACCTAGAGGAACGTCAGGTTCCCTGAGAGTTCTCAGAAGAGGTTGTGGTGTCAAGTTTTCGTAGTTAAGAAGACACGGGTCGAAAGAAATATCAGGTTGAGAGTGTAGGTATGTACTGGTGACCTTTTTGATATCGGAACTGATCTACCTGTAAACAACGGTTTCATTACAGAGACGAAAAATTATACGACAGATTCAACCACTATTGAAAGGAAGGTTCCTCATTCGTAGNGGGTCCTGACTAGAGGAAATCCTACCAGACCAACCTAGAGGAACGTCAGGTTCCCTGAGAGTTCTCAGAAGAGGTTGTGGTGTCAAGTTTTCGTAGTTAAGAAGACACGGGTCGAAAGAAATATCAGGTTGAGAGTGTAGGTATGCACTGGTGACCTTTTTGATATCGGAACTGATCTACCTGTAAACAACGGTTTCATTACAGAGACGAAAAATTATCCGACAGATTCAACCACTATTGAAAGGAAGGTTCCTCATTCGTAGAAAATTAAAGTGTCGACGTTAGTGGTAGACGTCACTAAAACCTTGGGTCTTTTTATTTCAGTCGGTGACAAAGGTGGCAAAGGGGTAGATAAACGGTACTTTACTACCCTGACCTACGGTACTAGAAACAAAAGACTTATAATTCGAAATTCGGTTGAAAAAGTGAGAGGAGAAAGTGAAAGTAGTTCTCCGAAAAATCAAGGAGAAGTGAAAGACGGTATTCCCACCACAGTAGACGTATAGACTCCAATAACTATAAAAAGGGTCGTTAGCACTAAGGTCGAACACGAAGGAGGTCGGGTCGTAAAGAGTACTACATGAGATGTATATTCAATTTATTCGTCCCACTGTTATATGTCGGAACTACATGAGGAAAAGGATAAACCTTGATCAGACAACAAGATACAGGTCAAGATTGACAACGAAGGACTGGACGTATGTCCAAAGAGTTCTTCGTCCAGTCCACCAGACTGTAAGGGTAGAGAAAGTGTCAAAAGGCGTCGAATAACACTAGGTGTGTCAGTTTCCGAAACCGTATCAGTTATTTCGTCTTTATTTACAAAAAGACCTTGAGAACGAAAAGTCACTAGGTCGTCTACAGCCGTTAATCTAGAGACCAAAGAGACGGAAAAGATTTTGGTAGAACTTGTAGACCTTAAAGTGCCAAGTACATAACGACTCACGTTAACATACCATCAAACTCGTAAAAAACCGTAACGGAAAGAAACTCTAACCTTACTTTTGACTGGAAAAGGTCAGGACACCGGTGACGACTCAAAAGGTTTGAACGACCGTATAACTCACGTCGTGAAAGTGTCGTAGTATAAAGTCCTAAACTTTATCGAGTTGACCTTAAGGTAGTGAAGGGAATCGAAACAAACATCACTACGAAGGATTCCGGGTGAACTGAAGTGTAAGGTCCTACAGACCGAGATCGACTCACACTCACTAGTGTGATATCACTAATAAACCCAGTACTTCTAGATAAAACATGTCAAGAAGACACATAAGAACGGTGGAGAAGAATTAGAGAAGACGAAGACAATCCAGGTATGGTAAAGACAAGAAATAACTCGGGTAATAACGTACTTTACAAGGGAACCATAGAGACTAAAAGAACTACTCTAGAGATCAGAAAGGGTAAGATAACAAAAGGAGATAAAGAAACATAACTAATGACTCTTTCCGAAAGAATAGAGAGGAACGATAAGAAACCTTGAGACGTAAGTTTACTCATATAGAAAGGAAAAGAGGAAACGAAAAGTGAAGAGATGAATAATGTCGATAAAGATTCAGGAGGAGTCTGTCAGTAAAAGGAAAAAACGTAAAGAAAAAGAATCCCTACCAGAACTAAGGACAGAGAACATGTTACAGTACTTGGAGGTAGGTGTCAAGTAGTCCGTGAGACAGACAGGCTAGATCAGGGAATTTAGATAAAGAGTGAAAGTGACATATCAGTATTTCCTAAACTAAATCTAGTATGGACTTACCAGATCACCAAAAGGGGTGAAAGAAGTTAAATTCGGAGTTAAACCGTCATTCCTAAGGTACTAGACTCGGTGTCAGTCGAGGGTCAGAACAAAAACGACTGACATATCTCGAAGAGGTAGAAACCGACGTTTCTTTTATTAGTTAGACTAAAGCCACAACTGGTAGACCACTATAGGTACACATCTCAGAAGAGAACACAACAACCTTCTCCCACAAACGATACTGGTCACTCAAGAAAACCGTCTTGAGATAATCGGAAACGGGACGAAGCAAGACATGAGGTTCCGGTTTAGACGGACGATGGGGTCCACAAAGAACTAGAGGATGAAAACGTAAAGTCAGGGGATATTACTTTTCCTGTAGAAAAGACTCACAATCGAGATCTTCCAGACATCCAGATGTATCTTGACAAGTTGAAGTCGAAGAAGTCGTAATGACCTTCCCCGTATCTGAACCTAATGATACTATAACTTATCAAACGGAACCTTTACTTGTCTCTAGTAAGACAGTAAAAACTCTAACATAGGTTCATGATATAAAACCTGATAAAACCGCTGATATTGTCGATGAGGTAAAGAAGATTCCCTAAGGACGGGTATAACCATCTATATTACCAGTAGACTCAATTTAAGTGGGTAAGGTCAGATAGAATCAAGGGACTAAGGATCTTACAGTTACAAGTGAGAACGGTAGAGGAAAAACTGGAGAACGTTAAACGGAACTAAGTACCTGGATTGTAAGGTCCAAGGATACGTTATAACGAGAAATGTCGTACCTTGGAACGAAGATAGTGGTCAGGGTAGATGTTGACTCACAACAAAAACAAAACCGAGGTAGGGAAGTAAGAAAGACCTTAATAAAGAGGTGACTAGAGGTCATCGTATAACCCGTGGATGGTTGGGTCCCTCAAATAGAAAGTCACAGGATAGAAAAACGACACAGTATGACGAGTACCTCAAGAGTTCCGTTCTTATGACTTCACCAAACGGTAAGGGAAGAGGTCACCTGGTGTAAGACAGTCTAGACAGGTGGTACTGGGTAGGCAGAACCTACCGGAGTGTATAACAGAAATTTTCCTTCCTTTAGGATAGTAAACGTTGTTGTACCTACTGGGATCACCCGTAAAAAGATTCTCTTTATACAATGTGTCTCTTTCTATTTATAACGTACCATAGTATATATAAATACCTTAGATTTTTTTTTAGTTTGAGTGTCTTTGTCTCATTTTTAACTAACGATCCTCGACCCCGTACTCTCTTTGTTTCTCTCCAACCATTTTCCCATGTCCGAAAGTCAACATGTTACTTATTCCAGACTCCAGGATTACATATTAAATCATTGATATCAACTATTGTTACATGGTATATTGACTTTAAACGGTTCTCTTATCTTCCGAAAGGTTCACCGAGTCACCATTTCTTAAACGGACGGTTACGTCCTGTGAACCCAAGTTAGGGACCCAACCCTTCTAGGACTCTTTCTTTACCGTTGAGTGAGGTTATTAGAATGGATCCTTTAGGGTACCTGTCTACTCGGACCAACCGATACCAGGTACCTCAGAGTTTTCTTAGTCTTGCCAAATCATTAATTTTCTTGTTGTTGTTCTCTCATCCTAAATGTACAAAAGTCATTCTTTTTACTTTTTCTTTCCATTCAGATACTCTTTCCCTTTCTATTTAGGTACGATTAATTGAGTTACCTCCCTTATGAGAAGTGTAACATGTGAAACTCATCGAACGTTTAGATAAACAATTAAAAAAACACCACCACCTCCGCCTTTCGATGTGATCCATTGGACACCCTAGGTTGATCAAAGGACTGGTCCCTAACTTAGATACGGGAGTCGTCACTTTCGAGTCTCAGGATTGGTGACTTGACGGTCTTTTAAGGGAAATAAACAGTTAATATGGGGGTTATTCCGACTTTATTTAGAGTCATTATTAAAAATTTTACTTTTATTGTATTAGTGAAATTTTACAGTCTGTTATTTCTTATTCTTAACTATTATAGATCTCCACTATTTGAACAACGAAAACCAAATTCAAATTTAAATCTCCTTTTATTGATAGTTTTTTAAGATAAATGTGGAGTTCATGTAATAAAAACAAATGTGAAAAGACTTTTAGAAAACGGGTAGGAAACGTAAAGTTGAGTGTAACGAAAATCCTAACACAGAACACTTGTTATCTAGTAAATCTAAAACAAAATCAATAAGTCAGACACCCTAAAGAAAATCCAACCCAGATACAAACAATTTACCCAATAAAAAGAAAAGAAAATGAGATGATTAAATTTTCTGTGTGATAAAACTAAAATACTGACTAAGGGAAATACAGAAATTTATATCATGAGAATTTAGGTATAAAGAGTTAAATAATTATAGTACTATGTTTAGATGAATGAGACTGGGTTGTTCTTCATGTATTTAAATTATGATGTTCTTATTTCGGAGTTTTTTCATTATATTATGTTAGATTAAAAATATTTTAGTATTAATTACAATCACATCAATATCCTTGTATTTGGTTTACAAATAATAAACGATACCTTAATCACTGACCACTTTGTAAGAACATTACTCTTTCTGTATTAAAATAAGTTCTCTTTTTAAAAAGAAAATTGATGTACGAGTAGAGGGAGGAGACATGAATAGGACATCTTTGAATGGGAATTCTTGATACCATAACTTCTACGTATATCCTTACTGTTGTGAAATATACATCTCATTTCTTTACTAATGCGATTCCCGTCCTTTCTTTAAAGGAGAACCCCCAACCCTTCCACTACTCTACCAGATTACTATACGTGTCTACCAACGTCATAACCGTTATAAGATAAAGAATTAGTGAACTGACCACTAACTGACAAGAACGTTATTAAGACTTGATGTGCTTACAGAATGTACTTGAGACGTACATAATAAAGTCTTGACTTTAAATTTTTCGTATACCGTTTTACAATCTCATACTATGACGAGAGACATACATACGAAAATATACATTGTTTCACTAAACTTTCTCATACTCTGTTTACAATTATGACAGGTAGACCCATTCAACCTCCTCCGAGAATCAGGTATGTATGAGATACATATGTATGTATACCTGTTTGAGATACACATGTATGAGATACATATGTATGTATACATACGAAAGTATACATTGTTTTCACTAAACTTACTCATACTCTGTTTACAATTAAGACAGGTAGACCCATTCAACCTCCTCCGAGTATCAGGTGTTGTTTATTTAAATGTTAATTTCCTTTTCTATCAATTCACAGACGAATCTATGTATAATAAACTTTATTTTGTAATCGGGACCGTAACGGTAGTAACGAAGTTCATGAAGTATCCCGTTTGTTTTACAGTATCTACTTTTACTTCCGTAATGTTCCTTTACATCTGTAATGTTTTTTATTATTATTAAATCTTCAGTAAATTAGTATATCTCCTTCCGTGACGTAAAAGGGGAAAGGAAAATTCATAAAGAAATTGTTAATATTCGTCCGTTTAAGTCTAGATGTCGACGCAATGAAAAATTTCGGAGTATTTGTGGAATTTGTATCTTATATTTAGTTTATTTCCTTTTCCTTGTGTCCTTATTTTAATATTTAGTCTTTTTTCTAAGACTTAAAATGTCAAAGGTTTTCTGACCACAATGTGCTACTTTACCCTTTAGGAACCAAAATTATAGTAGGTGATTCATACCGACATTTCTGACTGTTGGTTTATATTCCGAAAATTATTTTCATTTACTTTTCTCGTGGTCTTTTACTAAAGGATCAGACACTTGTGACTACCCAAAAACAATGACGACTTAAAAAGAGTGGAGAGAAAATTCCTCATGTTTCAGTGTTGAACTCGGATTTAAATGGAGAGACCTTTCGACGGTCGATCGGAAATCACCAGACAAGACTTTGGTCAAACTACGAACGATTGTTTACTCTACTGTAGGTACCTTTGATTACCCTCAAAACTCTTGTGTTCCGAGGTCCGTCCTTCTTTGGAGTCGTCTACAATATGTAAACCTGTAACTATTACTTCGTAAAGGTTGTTCCAGAGAACCATAAGATGAACGTTTTCACTTAGTCTGTTTAGTCGAACCCCTACTCGTTAGTCTCCCTGATTTCTGACCTAATTTATACCAATTGTTTCCTGAAAACGGTCCCTGTTCGTTATGAACAGATCATTTCTAAGTTTATTATAGATTCTGGAAAATTGATTATTAATTAAATTTTTGTGTCGTTTCTCGTTTTAAAATCGGTCATCATTTACTCTGATTACGATGTTTGATGATTTTCCCTTCTTTTAAAGTGACTAAGGTTTTATTGTATTTTTACACTGTTAGTAAAGTTTTGTATGTGTATATAGTTTAATAGTGTAATGTGTGGAATTGGAACATATCACAATATACAGTTAATATAGAGTTACGTCCCACCTTTTTTAATTAATTTTTCTTCAAACTACAAAAACATATCATTTTATTTATTTGTGTTTTACTCTTTTTATTTAAACAATTAGGATTATATAACGAAGTACCTTAATAGTACCTTTATTTCTGTTCATATCTTAAGTAAACTTTTTATACTTTTACAGACCGTCCTTATTTAGGTTTCGACTTTAAGACTTCTTCACTATTTTTTCCTAAAAGACACCGTCATCCGTTGTTTAGTATTTTGTTACATGAATGATCCTTTGTGTTTCTATGGTCGTTTACGTTATTAGAGGAAATGTGTAGGGTTCTTTTTAAGTGGAACTCGATTTGAATGTGTAGTAATATAAGTCAAGATTCTTCACTCTTGGGTCGATGTATTTTTGTCACCTTAGAAAGTACAGACGTAAAAATCTAATAAATGTAACTTTAAGATATGTAGAATGGGAAACGGACGTCACGGTCGACCCAAAATGATTAATACCCTGTCTATGTGGTCTCCGATTGGTACGAGACTATATTTTGGGAATGATGTGTTCGAATCACCGATTCATTCAATACTTCACCGGTAGACACAAAAGACGAATTCGACGACTCTCCTAGAGTTCCAATCTTCTCTTAAAGTTCCCGTGCCTCAGGTAGATCACTCGTGGTTGATAGACGTTATGGAGATAGTTCGTTAGGTGGTTGGAGATGAATTCACGAGTGACATTGTTCTTTGACAGGTCATACGACAAAGTAGGGTGGGAAGTAGGTAGTCAGGATGAAATAGGACCCTTGGACTATACCGTTCAGAGGGAATTGGGAAGTCAATATATAGTCACTACCTAATATGAGGTATCTTATTTTGTTTCCCGATACTCAGGAAAGAAATCCGACTTCGTCGGTATGTGTGTGAAAGTTCTGATAGGTTTAACGAGAGGTCTTTCTATCACCATTACGAGTCACCGAGACACAGACTGAAAACTCTTGGGTACTGATATCGGACGGTCCGAGGAGATAGGTACCTTAAAAGGTTCGTTCCTCTGACTCCACCGAACGGTAAAGGATGAGATCCCCTAGAACGACTGGCTTTCTAGTTTGGGTTCAGAGGACGTACCCGGCCGCCTAAGAAATGGTAAAGTCGTGAAGTCCCTTCTTCCTTCTATCATGGTTACATAAAAGAGTGTCTCACGGATCTGACAGGGCAAAATTCAGTTTAAAAGGTATAAAAGATTAGTACAAGAAAATCGAAAGGTTTAAGTATACCTTTCTTTTTTTCTGTCTTATTACATACGAAAAGTTGAATAATATCTCCGACTGGTAAATTTTGAATAAAGAACCTGTAAATATAAAGAAGAAAACACTTCGACTGTTGAATGATTCGAAAAAAGAGGAAATAAAATTTAAAGGTCCGTGGAGAAAGCAAGGGATATTGTAGTATTTAGAATGACTACAATAAACATTCACGAGAATAAATGTTGATGACAGTCATAATAGACTACATTAGATGAAATTAATCTTTAAACTTGAGAAAAATCTGGTTTGTACTCCAAAAATACGATAATCCTTTGTAGAACTTGAAGTTAAGGAGAAAAGATACAAGATAGAAACAAAATTAGATTTCTAATTTCCGGTTATTTGTCGTTTCGATGTCCTATTTAACACAGGAGAGATGTCAATTGTTTTGATTTGTGTTGGAGAATTTTTTTTTGAATACAGTGGAAATTGAAATAAAAAAAAATATAACAATAATATCCGAATTACAATAGACTGTAATGTGTCGTAGAAATTTTTCTATTAATATATTGTAGAAATTTTTAGACACAAGTTAGTTGATACAAATGAAATCGTTATTAATATTACTACTTTTTCGTCTTCGGTTAATAAAGAGGACTTATTATTATAAAAGGACTGTCACGATAACATTAAACTATTACGATGATAAAATCCATTACATATCTGATAATAAGTTTTTATTTAATGTCAATTCTGAAAGGACCACCAGGTCTCGGACCCTTAGACGGACGGTTACGTCTCCTGTGTCCTAGTTAGGGACTAGGTCCCTCTAAGGTGTACGGAGTCCCCTGTTGATTCGGACGTGTGACGTTGATGACTTGAGTACGTGGATCTCGGGTAAGAGGGGTTGTTTTCTTCGGTGGTTTCCTCTTCGGGCACTTGGTGTTGATCTTTTCTCGGGTTTACGTCGTTGTTTCTGGGTCACGTGGTTTTTATTTATTTATTATTTTACAAATTTTACTTACGTAACAATATTAATTTCGTCGATAGTATCTCGGTAAATTACTCATTGTTAACTGTTCTTGTATCGATATTGATCTTACTGATTTATTTTGTTGACTGTACGGTTTACAACCTCCACTACGTCTCGTTAATTATAAGAGCATTAAAGTCACCTTCTCAGAATGTTATAATTTGTATGAAGATGGGATGTTCGTTAAGTTTAAGATGAATACGTGCTATTTACTTTTATACACAAGTGTGGGTCTTTTTCGGGAACGTATTCTTACGTAACCGGACTTACATCTCTTCAACCTAGAGAGTATGTAACCGTCAAGGAGCTTCTCAATTTGTGTCTTAATTGTGTTGACTCGTTAAGGTAAGGATCCATACATAGGTACTCTTTACTTTTGTACAGACGTGTTTTCGAACATCACTTCCGTGTATAGCCGTAACAAGTCTTCTCGGTTTTTCACCTTTATTGAGTTTACCTGGAGTCGACCACTGACTTACTCACTTTATACGACGTATGTATGTCACCTTATAATACGTCCCTTCCCTCCTTCCATGTACGATGTTGCACCTACTTAGAACTTTCGTAATACAATTTACTTTCTTTGTTGTATATTTCATACTAAGAAAAAGACACTTTATCTAGTAAGCCCCCCTATTCCTTTTCCAAGATTTTAACTAACACCACTAGGTACGTGTTGACACTCATGTAATTTATGAGGGTCTTTTTATATAAGTTATTTTAAGGTATACACTTTTTTAATATCTTTTCCGTTTTAGTTGGATACCACTATCTTTATTTGGGTCATCAACGAACCTCCCCCTCGTCTAATTGATCCTGCTCCACGATCCTACTGTCTTTTCTACCTACAGAATGACACGTAAGTAGTTTTGACCAATTTATTATAAAAATTCTGGACCGATAAAGTGACATATATTTTGTGTAAAGTTTTTTATTCCGATCCCTGAAAGGGTCACTTTCAGTTTCAAAATAAGGGAGTGAGTACGTTAGGGTACCTGACATCGGACGGTCCGAAGAGTCAGGGACCTTAAGAGGTCCCTTCTTATGACTTCTCCCAGCGGTAAAGGAAGGAGTCCCCTAGAAGGGTTGTGTCCTTCATAGTTTGGACCCAGAGGACTTAACGTCCGTCTAAGAGATGGTAGACTCGGTGGTCCCTTTAACCACCAGGTCACTAATTCTGAAGTACTAGGGTTACGTCCTCCGGACCCAAGCTAGGGACCAGTCCCTTGATCTAGGGTGTACGGTGTAAATTTCTCAGATGTACGACGTTGATTCTGACCGTGTCGGTTTATTTATTTATTCCGACAATAAATTACGGGTGTTTTGATGATTCTCCTAGATAGGAAGTCTACACTCTGATTCCTCCTAATTTCTTCCCTCCCTGTTACTTATATTTCTTGTGAAAAGTAAAAGAAATATGTAAAGAAAAAAAAAAAAGGACAAAGAGGTTTAAATAAGGACACGTTTCTGTATGACCCCAAAAAAAAGAATTCTCGAATACAGTATAGAAGAGAAGGGGTCCAGTGGGGAGATCACCGACGTCGGAGAGAGAGGGTCAGTGGACTGAGTCTTGACCGTCCTACAAAGGACCCTAGGGTCGGTGAGGACCGTACCCTCCACTCATACCGGGTACGACCCGGATCCCTGGGTCTCCCGACTCCGAAACTTGGACGTCTCCGACCCCCAACGGTCGTCCGATATTCAGGGTCCCCCACCGGTCTCCAGGTCTCTGGAGGAGGTTCACCTCAGTCGACCTACGTCTCTACTGTCGACATCACACCGACCTGAAGACATCATAGAGTCTCAGGACTTCGGTCCATCTACCAACTTTTCGGAACATACGGGTGTTGGTGCAGTATTCGTTCCACACCAGTGAGTCGACATCCCCGTCATCGACTCGTTCTCCCCACCTTACCTCATGGTCCGGACCGTACGTCGGGGTCCTGGGTCTCCGGACACGAGACGAACCCAGGGGACGTCTAACTCCCTCGGGACTGGAGACTATCTCAGGGGACATCTGACTCCCCCAGGACAGGAGACGAACTCAAGGGGTGTCTAACTCCCCAGGACAGGAGACGAACATAGGGGCGTCTAACTCCCCCCGGACAGGAGACGAAGAAGTATGTAAAGGAAGTTCTAATAAGAAAAAAAAACATTAAATTTTGATCAAATTTACTCAAGTAACCTAAAGGAAAATTTAGTATGACTACAAACATAAAAGAACGAGTTGTTTTAAAACTGATGTGAAATTATAAACAGAGTCTAGTAATTAACATGGAACCCACGATCACATGAAAACGACGATAAGACTATTAGATATTTACAGTGGACCTCAATTAAAACAATTCAAAATATTAAATATGTGTGGGACTTTCTACTGATTACATTAAATAAAGGATAGATCGAGTATTTGTTTGTTTTTTTTAAAAATTACGATGAAACAGGATCTAACTCCCTTATTCGACAATGACTAACTAACCAATAGAAGATAAAATGAAACAAAGGTGACTCAAAGAGACTCAATCTGAAGAAAGAAAACATAACTCAAAAAACATTCTATCCCAACACACCTTCTATTCTCACCTTTCCCGTTCTATTTCTTCCTTACTTCAGACTCAGTGTAAGAGAAGGTTAGGATTTGGATGAATCGGAGTAGTAGAAGAGTGAAGGTAAAAAGTTGTAGGGTCTATGAATGATATGGGTATAAACTAGTATATCACTGGTCCTGGGTTGAAAGAGTTGGTTTTACTTAGTAAACCAATGTGACGCGTTATCCTGTAATTTATCAGTATCCGTAAAAAGGAATAATAACTTTTCCAAGGAAGTAAATTGGAGGTTTTGAATTTTATACATTATATAGATACAGGTTTCTTTTCAATTCTACTGAATTTCTATTGTTTTATGTTTTATTTTACAAGTCGAATTTTACTTCAGGTAGTATTAGTATAGTCTGTTCTTTGTACTTACCTATGATTTTTGATTCTTCATTGTCTTACGAATACCAGAATTTCGTAGAGATGTCCTCTTTAAATAATGTTTTCCTTTTTACCATTAAATCCTCTTTGAACCGTCTACGGTGGAATTGGTTCTCTAGTTACAATTCTTGTATCATTACCTTGTTTGACTGTAGTACACAAAAGTCTATATTAAGCGACTTTTTTTGTTTTATTTTTTTGTTGAAGCGACCACAAGGTGACCAATTCTTAGACGGAAGGTACAACTACATGCCGTTTTTAGTTGTGTTGTGACATTTCGTTAATAGGAGATTAATTTTTATTTATTTAAAAATTTTTTTCTTAGACAGAAGGTTACGTCCCTTGCGTCCAAACTCGGACTCGGGCATACACATTGTCTTGCTTCTGGCTCGTGTCCGTTTTTGTTTTGTTTTGTTGATTGTTGTTGTTGTTTTCGGTTTTGTGGTGGTTGAGTTAAGACACCGTAAGAACAATTTTTACGTATTAGACTTAGGTTAGTACTCGTTTGTAGTCAAGTCAAGTCAACGAGTCAGCACAGACTGAGAAACACTGGGGTACCTGACATCGTGTGGTCGGAAGGGACAGGTAGTGGTTGAGGGTCTCGAACGAGTTTGAGTACAGGTACCTCAGTCACTACGGTAGGTCGGTAGAATAGGAGACAGCAGGGGAAGAGGAGGACGGAAGTGAGAAAGGGTCGTAGTCCTAGAAAAGGTTACTCAATCAAATAGTGTAGTCCACCGGTTTCATTACCTCAAAGTCGAAGTCGTAGTCAGGAGGGTTACTTATAAATCCTGACTAAAGGAAATCCTACCTGACCAACTGAGGGGAACGAAAGGTTCCCTGAGAGTTTTCAGAAGAGGTTATGGTGTCAAGTTTTCGTAGTTAAGAAACCGCGAGTCGAAAGAAAGATCAGGTTGAGAATGTAGGTATGTATTGATGACCTTTTTTGACTTTGAAATTGATCTACCTGAAAACAACCCTTTCATTACAGAAACGAAACACTATATGACAGATCGAAACAGTATCGAAAAGAAGGTTCCTCATTCGCAGAAAATTAGAGTACCGATGTCAGTGATAGACGTTACTAAAAACTCGGGGGGTTTTATATCAGAGAGTGACAAAAGTAACAAAGGGGTAGATAAACGATACTTCACTACCCTGGTCTACGGTACTAGAATCAAGAGACTTACAACTCGAAATTCGGTTGGAAAAGTGAGAGGAGAAAGTGAAAGTAGTTTCGGAGGAATCAAGCAGAAACGAAAGACGGTATTCACACCGCAGTAGGTTTTTAGACTCTAATAACTATAAAGAGTATCGTTAGAACTAACGTCGAACACGAAGTAAGTCGGACCGTAAAATGTACTGTATGAGACGTATATTCAATTTATTCGTCCCACTGTTATTTGTCGGTATTGTATGAGGAAAGGGTTAAACCTTGGTCAGACAACAAGGTACAAGTTAAGATTGACTGGACGAAGAACTGGACGTATGTCTAAAGAGTCCTCTGTCCAGTCTACCAAGTCACACGGGTACAGAAATTCTTAAAAGGTGTCAAACGACACTAGGTGTGTCAGTTTCGGAAACCGTATTAGTTATTTCGTCTTCAAAAAGACCTTGGGAGAACGAAAAAACTACTAGGTCGTCTACAACCGGTAAACTAGAGACCAAGGAGACGGAAAAGGTTTAGGTCTGACTTGAAGACCTTCAAGTGACAAGTGAATGACAACTTCGGACAGAACCTCTTAAAACTCGTAATGAAACGATCGCACACTCTACTCACGTTAACACGTCATCAGACTCGTAAGAAACCGTAACGGAAAGAAACCCTAACCTTACTTTTAGCTGGAAACGGTCAGGACACCGGTGACGTCTCAAAAGGTTTAAACGACCGTATAACTTACGTCGTGTAAGTGTCGTAGTAGAAAATCCTGAACTTTATCAAGTTGGCCTTAAAGTAGTGGAGGTGATCGAACAAGTATCACTACGAAGGATTCCGGGTGTACTGAAGAGTGAGGTCCTACAGACCGAGATCCACTCACTAGTGTGGTAACACTAATAGACCCAGTACTTCTAGGAAAAACCTATCAAGAAGACACATAAGAACGATGGAGAAGAATTATAGAAGACAAAGACAATCCAGGTGTGGTAAAGACAGGAAATAACGTGGACATAAACGTACGTTACAAGGGAACCATAGTTTATTTGGGTTTAATTCTCTGTAAGATTGACTTCATACGAGAAACTTTTACAGTCTGACTGCTCTGATTTCTCTATCTTGTTGACTTACATTAAGTATTAGACTCTAATAGAAAACTATACATGACGTAATTCCTGTCTACCACTTGAAACTAGTCATCTACCATTATCATAACATAGTTACAATTAAGGGTTAAAACTAATAACATGATATCGATACGTTCTTCTCCAGGAACAAATATCCTCTATGTGTGAAATCATAAATCCCCATTTCTCTGGAGTGTAGCCTTTAATGAGAGTTTATTAAGTTCCCTCTTTTAGATGTACTCTTCTGTATTTCGTTTATTCTATTTTACAATTGTACTCATTTGATACGCTTACCATATACTCTTATGAAACGTCATAAGAATGTCGAAAAGACAACAAACTTTAATACAGTTCCATAAAAAAATTAAAATTACTTCGATTGTTCTTACTTCATCCTTCTACTCTACGAAAGAGTAAAACCTCAACTTGTATAATGTACCAAACTGGTTGTTTATGATGACTTAAAAGAATCAACTTTTAGTTTTATCTTTTATGTAACAAATAACAGAAAATAAGACCGGTACCCGTCGTGTATTCAACCAGAACTGTCTGTTAAAAAGTGATCTTTAATATGACTCTTCAATCTGACAAGGAATATATTGATACCATACGGTACTACGTGTCATAGGATCTTTTGTACCGGGTCCATTGAGTCGAAAGACTACCAAGGTTGAACAAAATTACTTCACTAGTTTATAGTCTCCAAATTTATTTGGGACCTATCGACCTAATTTAAAGACTACTTTACAAGACTGGATGTCACGTCGATAAAATATGACAGGTAATTCACTCTGTATTTGATCTAAAGTTCACACAACTCACTGTTTTTAGTAACAAAACTTTATCGAGGGAAAACAAAATTAGATGTTTATTGTAAGTCTTAAATTATTCAAAGTAGTTATTGGACTGAAGTTCGGTTATTGTCATAAAAATGTTCACGAAAGGGTACCGAGATATTTATGGTGATGAAGAAAAAAAATTTAAAGAAATAAAGTCAATCGGTTATTAATTCCGTAGGGAAAGAGAAGGTGACAGACGATGGTGAACCATATCTACACCGTCCAGTTAAATTAGAGACTCAAATCGGTTGGTGTAAATCAAAAGGTTAGACGATTAGAGGAGATTAATTCTTAAATCCTAGGTTAGGTCCTTCGTAACCTGTTAGAGGTTGTTTCAGGGGGTATCAATTACATCTAACCTATTGAATAGACTTTGGACTTTAAATAACATTAAATGGGTCTATTGAACTAGGAGTTAGTTTTGTAAAATATTTTTACATTTCTTTCTCTTCATCACAAGTTTTAGTGGTTACTTCTTTGGGTGTGTGTGTGTTACCTTCCTTCTCCTCTATTTCCTCACGTTTGTCTGTTCTGTGTGGTTTAGGTTCTGTACTAGATTCTAATGTCCGACCTAGTCCTCCTTTGTGGAGTTTTCCTAAACCCTCCTCCCCTTCTTGTTAACTCTTCTAAAAATTTCCCTGTCATGGGAGACTTCGTAATTTCCAGACGTCACACTAGTAACATAACATCAATTCCTCTCCGTACGACGCCATAAATATCCATTTTACAGTGTACCGAGTCGTTTTTTTTTTTCTTTCTCATGACTACGTGTCACACACTAAGAAAATAGAAAAAACATCCAAACTAAAAAAAGATTATTTTAAACTTCTTAATTAGTTTAAATTTATATGTATATATATAGAGGACTAAAGGTGTCGTTAAGTAACAGTTATGATAGGTTCTAACCGGACTACTAAAGTCTTTCACCAAAGGGAAGGTATGGAATCTACAGTGATATTATTAAAGTCCTCAAGTCTGGATTGACTGATTTCAATCCGTTATTTTACGTAATTAAGTTAGTAAGTAATTTGGTTGTCAATAACTCAACTTCCATCTTCTATAATGTGGTTCTGACGTCTTGTGTTTCAACTTACGACGAGATTTGAATTCTCCAAATGTTAGATCGAATTTCTTATTATTTTCGTGGATTTTTAGATTTGTGTAGTTATAAGATGTTTCCTAAAATAAAATGTAATTGTCAGTATTGTTTTTATCAGTACTACAACCATTGATAGTAAATTACTTGTAGGTGAGACATACTCTATTTAAATCATTTTTAATTTTAATACATTAGACGATTTGTTGGGATACCTAATCAATAACGAGGAGGAAATTTCTATTACTTTTGTCAAGGGTTTCTCAAGTTAATTGAAAGGGAGTCAGTTCGTAGAAGGAAACCCATGACGACTGTGGTGTGTGTGTGTTTTTTTTTGTCAAATTTAAAATTTTACTTTTCATTAGCTTTCGTGATTGATGGAATGGCATAGTTTTAAATTTATGAGTCCCTGAAGGGACCTTCAGATCACCAATGTAGAAGTACGAAGGTCACGTCCCCGTTTCCAAGGTAGGAATCATCACCTTGATACATCACCTTGTTGATGTAGAATCATCGCCTTGATTCTAGGGTCTTCGGTTCACCGTTTTTCAGTTTTTTGTGTATGAGTTCTTTTAAAGTCTAGACACAAAAGATAATAGTCTCTTCAATATAGATTTTATTGTAATCAATTTGAATAAAGTTCTTTACCTTATTTGTCAATAATCGAAAAGGAGGAAAGATTTCATCCTACTTGTGTGTTCTATTATTCATACTTATTTTTATAAAAAGGTTCTTTTTTATAAGTCCATAAATTCTATAAATTTGAAACACTGTTGACTCACTCTTGTAAGAGTACACTAAGAATAGATCTTCTTTAGTACGAATTCCATGTATTGAACGTTTGTTGTGATATTGAATGTAGGATAAAGTTCACGAGTAGGATCAGGTGTAAAAAGAAACGTCGACTTCAAAAAAAATTAGACAAGTAAAAATTAACTACCTATTAACGAAATATCGTAACACAACCGAAGACGGCTTGTAGTTATATTTAGTCAGTATTCATATATATACGCGGGAGGGAAAACTCGGAGAGTGGTGTAGGGAGGGGTAGGGTGGGAAGATTCGACAATGTCTTGAAAGGGACTTAGTATCCCGTTTAGGGTAACCGATATAATGTATGTTATTACATACAAAGGTACAGTGAGAGAGGTATGTAGGGTGGAAGAGGAGGGGCGGTGTGGAACAGAGATTCAGATAAGAGATACAAATAGAGGTAACACGTCGACTTAAGATATTATCTTTGATTAGTAGTCAACACTCTAATAAAAAGTATGACTACTATAAGATCAGAAATAATATCTTAATAACTAAGATATTTTATATATGTATATTTTTTTCCCCCTTTCTCTTTAAATCATAAAAGTTCCAAATTTCAGAAGAAAGACTATGAAGAGTAAATGTTTTTCGTCTTTACTGTAAAAATTTTTCTTTCCTTTCCGAAACCCCCTATATTTCTTTCACTTATATAACCAATTTTTTTAATGTGTAAAAGAATTTCCGAGTGAATAAAAATCATCCTATTTAATATAAAAATCTAAATTATTATTATGGTGATTGACTCTTTAAAGATACACAGGTCGATAGGATTCGTTACATTGTACATAATTTATTAAACAAATACAACCTCTTCCTTTATCGTTGGGTGAGGTCACAAGAACGGACCTCTTAGGGTCCCTGCCCCCTCGGACCACCCGACGGCAGATACCCCAGCGTGTCTCAGTCTGTGCTGACTTCGCTGAATCGTCGTCGTCGTCGTCGTCGTCGTATTGATAGAATACTAGGATACACATAAAAACACATGATTTAAATTTTAATTTGTTGTGTGTTATATTACAAATTTTATTTATCAAAACAATGAATTTTTATTGATTAAAGGATTTTATTCAAATAATAAATTGTAGACCAAGAGATTTTGGTACTTTTCTTGGATACGAAATTAGTCTAAGTATATAGTGATTTAATATCTGTATTATTTTGACATGGTAGAGAAGGGAATTTTAAAAAGTTCACGTCTTTCAGGACAAAAATCAAGTTTTTCCTTATTTTCATAAATTTTGATACTTCGCGTTCTTGTCCAATTTCTTACTATGACATTAGAAGAAAGAGAACTTATTCGGTGATGTCACCCGTTTAGAACGGTAGTGTAGAAATTTTTGTATAAAAATACTGTGTAAACTTATGACTTTCCGTAAGGTAATAGTTTAATTGATGTTGAACTTCTACTAAAGTCTGTGATCATTCCAAAGTTGTTTTTAAATTGATTGTCAAGGATAAAACCGAGAAAAAGGGACAGATAACTCTACTATAAGATCGGTTATGTACCTCTCGATATGTCATTTCTTCCGTCTGTAGTCTTTTGTCATATTTAGATCGAGATAGTTTTGTGTTTGTGTAATAGTCTACTCGTATTCCTAAGTTCTGTGTTTCGTATACAAGAAAAGACTCGAGGCTTCTTAAGTTGTCTGAAAAAAACATCGGACTTACTTTAAAAGAAGTTCGGATAAATGGGATGAACCGAAGATAAGTGAGAGTAAGACAAACCCTAGTAAGGATCTTTAATGTTTTACCTGTACTCAGAACTTAGTGACCTTTACAAGTACAAGGTCACTATTTACTTACTGAACTGACACACACTCGACCGAATCACTCTTGAGTCGGGACTTTAGTCAGAGTAGTAGGGACCCGTTTTACGATACAATGTTAAAGACCTATACGTTTGGTCTTCGGGGTACACACGGAAACTCGCACACTTATTTGTAACTACTCACTCGTGTGTAGAAACTATCAAAAACGGTCTTATACTGTATTCCTCCTTTTATTCCTGGTACACAACAACTTAATATTTCGATGTAAGAATTCAAAATATACTAGTGGAATATGCGATTCTAATAGAAGAAGGTTGTATATGTAAACACCCCAAAAGAAAACACTAACAACAAAAATTTCGACCATAGGGAAACGTCTATGAGAGTGGTGAGTGAGACTTAAAAAGGGAGGACTACCAGACAATTTAAGTCTACAGACCCTAAGGAACGGACCCGGATACATTCTGATAGTGTCCTGAAGGGTCACCAGATGGTCAATCTTAAGACTCGAAGTTGACGTGTCCCATTTCCAAGTCAAAGGACCAGTCTCTTGATTCTAAAGTGTACGGTACATCACACCGGTTTTTAAAATTTTGTTTTTGTTTTGTGTTTTTTTGATAGTGATACGGAGGGGGAGTTGGGGCCCTAAAGAAACCTTCCTTACTACGATTTCGACTTTGAGGTCATGAAACCGGTGGAGTACACTTCTCAACTGAGTAACCTTTTCTGAAACTACGACCCTCCCTAACCCCCGTCCTCCTCTTCTCCTGCTGTCTCCTACTCTACGGACCTACCGTAGTGACTGAACTACCTGCGCTCAGACTCACTTGAGGCCCTCAACCACTACCTGTCTCTCCGGACCATACGACGCTAAGTACCCCAGCGTTTCTCAACCTGTGCTGAGTCGCTGACTTGACTTGATTTGACTATGGAGGGGGAGGGGGGTTATTGGTAGTTCTAGTGATATACTACAGTGATTTTAAACGTCGTACAACGACGATGTTCAGTACCTTTCAATGAAACATTGATCTGAATTCTTTTCAAATAGTGAAATGGTTACTAAATTGGTTGACTTTGTTTCAACATCTATTCACCCGTCTGTGTTTAGAAATCATTGGAACGATAGAAAGTAAAGATCATCGAATTACTCAAAAATTCTATTTGTTCCATTGAGTTAACATAGATTAAACCATGAAAACTTGGGAGTGATCACATCCATTGTTAAATGTTTTCTTCATTTATTAAAAGTTTCCATAGTTCATTTAAAGGGACCCCCACAAAACGAGATAGAACCTTTAAAAAACCAAACAAAAAAAGGGAGTTTCATATATGGTGTTAAACATTAAATAATTAAACAGAAAAAAAAAAAAACGGGAGTTAGAGTAACTCCCGTCTCTAGTGAAACCTGAATATGTGGTAACCTCGGGTCGTAAATCATGCCCGATTTTTTTATAACTGACTTACAACTATTATGACAAAAAGTTCTTTCTTCTGAGTAACTCGTAATTGACATACGGTCCTTTACTACCATGATTTTATAAAATTTATAGTGACAGTACATTTAGTTCTAGTGTATACTTTGTACTATGTAAATACTAAACTAAGAGGAAAATTTTGTACAAAGTTTTTCTGATTAGTCATATCGATGTACGGTAATAGAACAGGAAGAGAATCACTCTGTACAGAATAAAGGGGAGTAAGGTATGGAGGGACGGGGGAGTTGGTGAAGAAGAAAATAGTCGTAGTAGTTCCTTCCTTCCTTCGTAACTTCTCGTCCCGATGCTCCTGTCTTCGATCGTCCTTCTAGTGAATCAAAAGACAAAAGAAATAAAAGATTTAGTAAACATCTGTTCAAGGACCAAATTATAGGGGACTATAAAGAAACATAAACAAGTTTTATATTATGAAACTACTATAAAATATTGGTTTATCGATCTTTTACAAAGAATGGTCAGTTCTTTAATGTCTTACATATTTACGTCAAGTGGGAGTCCCTATGGGTGTGAAAAGTACGACTGAACTAAAATCCAAAAGTCTATTCAACGTTTTTATCATATCTCAAGAATATATTTGAAATGGGTTGGGACAGTCACAATGAAAGAATGTATTAGTACCAAGACAAAACTGGGATGGTATGACAGGGACACCAGTAAATCACTACGACTTATATAAAATAAACAGGGAAGTCCAGGGGTGAGGTAGAAGATGTAGGAGAATATTCTGTGTCCTCCGACTGGTTCTATATAGAGTAATCATCCGAGGGAAAGAGAAAAACCCAAGACCAACCCTATTTGGTTACTTTCGTCGTTCTTTGACCTCCCGTCTCATATACAAAGGTGTGGGTGGAGGGGTACTGAAAGAACGACTTCTTTCTAGGATAATGGTATCCGGTGTGTTATCTTATCAGGACAAGATAAATCGCTGTCGATAAGATGGACTGAAAGACGAGGGTTCGGGAATAGGGAAGGCCGGATCCTCACGGTTAAACAGACGACAGGAATCGGGATCCTACGAAACAGTAGGGATCTAAAAAGACTTAGGATGGGAGTGGGAAAATTTTTTTTTTAGGGAAAGAATTTAAGAGGGGTTATCAAAGTTGATTGACACGTTAGACTAAAAGAGGTCTCTGTTACTGACTGTTGGATTGGTTTCACTACAATAGAACTTAACTGAAAGAGATTCCCATATATAGGAAGATGGGGTTTTGTATTTCGTTACCGATAAATGTGTGTCCAAAGACGGTTCTTCTCAAGGTTTGGTTCGGTGAGTATTCATGTGTAAATACTTTGTGCCGGACTTTGGTAGAGTATGTAAATGGAAAGAGTTCTTAGTTCGTTTGTTAATTTCGTGTCGATTATTCGACAGTAGATATTTTTATTGAGGTTACTCAATTCCGTCTTTACACCGGGAGATTGTGGTCACCCCTTCCTCAAACACGACTCGTGGGGTTGGAGTTGGGGGTCAGTTAACTATGGGACCGGTGCTCTCATGAAACTTGTCTGTGACACGCAAGTCGATCTCCTTTTACGAGAGAAATCAGTCCTTACACTCTAGTGATAAATATTAAGATTTATAACTTAATATTGTCGTACTTATGTCTAATGGTTAAATTTATCTAATAAATTTCTACTCTCCACCCTCTGAGTTGTCCGTTAAAATTGGGTATTGACCTAAGTCCTAAATCAATCGTCCAAGTGTCATCCTACTCTGTTCGAAGGGTCAAAGGAATCAGTCTGAGAAGTAAATAGGTTGATGAAGGATTATCTAGTACTTCTACTTTTAGTCAGTCCTATGAATATCCACCGTCGATGGGACTGGTTCTCGTTCCCTGACTTCTCTAAACTTCTGAAATCTCCGATCTCAGGTTCCTTCTTCTCGTAGTGAGTCGGTATTCCGGTTTTCGTTTTGACATTGGACTTCTAAGGGTAGTGACTAGGGACTCATCGTCGACTGACATTACCATTCAGGAGTGGGTATTTTAGGATTTACCTTTCAAAACGAAAAGGAGGTGGGAGGGAGGGTTTTACGTCTAAAGCAAAGGAATTGTAGAGGAAATCCCAATGTATTATAAGAGACGAACTTGACCAGGGCAGGTCCCCGACGAAGGTCGACGCGATCCTCCAGCTCCGTCCGACCTCCGGAGTCAACCTGCCCTGCCTCGCCGTCGTAGGCCCCTTGTCGTACGGTTGACGGTTCGTTGATCGACTGTGACTTCCGACGTTCTGGAAGTGGAGGTGCTACCAGGAGTCACACGTGCCCCCGATGAAGACGTCCCAGGCTCGGATGGTGATAACGATCGTCGTGTCGGGGGTCGCGGTCCGACGTCTTCTTGTCTTCTGGAGCCCTCAGGACAACTTACCCGTCCGTAAAAAGGAACTCGTCTCTCCGGGTTCCGGACGACACCTTTCTGACGTGGACGTTAGTAAAGACTCAGGTCGCCTGGTCCCGGAATTGTCGAAAGTTTGAGACGATCCTTTTTCGCGGGTACAAAAGAGACCATGTAGGTCAAACCTCTTTGATAGTTTAGTTTTGTCCTTACCCTCCCACTCCGTGTGAATGTCTGTAATTTATTAAACGGTAATGTTTTTTTTTTTTTTTTAAGATGTGAACGAGTTGACATAAAATGTGTATGGTTCGACTTTAGACTTTCATAGAATCGTAAAGAAGACACCACGTCTCTTTGTTTCGAAAGAAACCTTTTCTTGTTTTTTCATACGGGTGGTCTTTTAATTTCTTTTGTAAAATTTTACAGTCGTAGTCTTTTAGTAATTAAAAAAGAAAAATCTCGTAAAGGAATTAGAACATGTTGACTATTGATGTCTCCTTCACTCGTTGTTAAACCAAGACGAACAACACCGTGTACTTATAGTCGGTGTGTGTCGTGAATAAAGAAAAATTTTCAGTCTCAAGTAACGGTGCTAAGTTTTTTCGTTATGTGTCATATAAATGAAGACTTTAAATAAAGTCCATTGTCCTGTGGGTGTCTGATTGTTTTATTTGTCTTAAGTTCTTATAAGGGTTCCGGGTTAGGATGGAGTACCGTTTCCCTCCATTACTGAATCGATGGTCCCAATCTGGTATAATCAAACAGGTACACCAAAGGAAGGAAAAGAAGATACGGGAGAAGGGTGGGTGGGAGTTGGACGGGGGGGTTGGACGGAGGGATGGAGTGGGGATGGGGGTGGGGGTTATGTGTGTTTAGACGCTCAGTAAATATTCTCGTTCTGATTTTGATAAAGAGTGAACTTCTAAAATTCTGTTTTATGGACTCTACCTATATGGGTTATGTCATTTACACTTTTCTTTTGTTCTATATGTAAGTCCCTAAAATTACTATAAGAAGATATTAAACCCCTCCTCTTTTTTAATTGTCCCCCGTCCACCTAGTTATACGTCTTCTTTTTGTCTCTTCCCAAATTAAATGGAACTTTTATTGGTCATAAGACAAACAGATTCGGGTCACTCTTAAACACGGTTCGTTAAAGTAAGTAAAGTGTCACAGATCGTCTGTTGACTGACACACCATTTATAATTTATTTATGAACAACCAACTACTTTTTACATGTACCGTTACGACACATGTGTGTCCTTCGTCTTTGAACTTCACCAGTCTGTTTAATCTTTCGTTACGTTCCAAAGCAAGACGTACAGTTATCGCAAAAGTTCTATGTGTTGACTCCTTTGTCTACTCTTTTTTTTTTCCACGATGTAGGTATCAAGTTTGTACAAGCGTTTTCTTTTTGATTCTAGTCCTACTCTATAAAAATTAATATATATGTGTTATATTAAAATTTCTAGTCAGTAAAATAACGAATTATACAGAAAAACTTAATTTTTCCAACGGACGAGTTCTATGAATGTAAGTCTTATCGTTGTATGATGGACTTTGGAAATTGTGTATTCGTGGATAAATGATCTGATTTCGATCGGAACTTGAAAATCAGTACATATACTAAAATTTAATTGGGACGATTTATGGTCTGTTTCGAGTATTGTGTCTGACGATCGAATATTGACTTAATCCATTGATGATTTATGAGTAATCCGTTTAATGTCTTTTATTTCCTTTGTATGAGTAAGGATGTCGAAGTACTTACGGTTTTAATTACTACTATATTACTCTTAAACCCTAATTCGTTAACATTAAACCGACATTTTAGAGTTACCGAATGTGTAAAATTTAACTTTATTTTGGAGGTTCGTAGAAAAGGAAATCTTTTTAGTGTGTAAATTTTATCACAGATTACCTTCCTGATAATTTTGATGTTACCTAGTATCGACAGTTGAAATTTGTCACAGAAAGAGGAATTCTCGAATTCAAATGTGTGACCACGTTGTGGTGTTTACGTCTACGATGTTTCTCTCGGTGTTTTTTTCGGTGTTTAAAATAAGTGTTGTGAAACGTATATTTCAAAAGGAAGACGTCTGAACACACCTCAACTTTTATTTCCTACGATTATACGTATAATACATCATATATTTTTCTCTCTTTCTTTCTCTCTATTTTGTGAAATCAACTCACTTTTAAGTAAATAGATGACTTTTAGACCCTCTTGAGTATAGGTGACATGAGGTTTAAATGGGGAGTCACTGTCTTTTTATGATATACTTTACCTTTTTTTAATTTATACTAAATTAGTTATCGACTAATGGAAATTTTGAAACCCGAAGAAAAGGGAGACCCCGGAGAACAAAAGGAAATGTTGGATTTTTTTTAGTTTAACGTTTTACTCGGAGGCAAATTCTCTTTTTTTTTAATCGAGGGTGTGGTGGGGGGGTTTAAAAAAACCGATAAAGAGATATTTTGATGAATAGGGTAGATTTTAGTAGTTGTACAAACGATCCGTCTTGGATTTCTCGAATACATTTTACATATGAATTTTTCAGTGACTTTTTTTTCGGAACGTATTTCTACTTCATCCCTTTATGGGAAAAAAGGGGAATTTCAGACAGAATTAATCGGAGACGTAAGAAGTGTCGCTTCGGGTGCTCCATCGGTAGAACGAACGAAGACGTCTCCTTCGGAGATGTCCCCTTGTCAAGACGTTTGACGAAAAACCATAATAATAGTACCACAAATTTCCGTCGGGACCGGACGGTCGTGACATCTGCACGACCCGTACGGAAAACGTTTTTGTCGGGGTGTTTCTCACGTCGGTTACCGTTACGTCTCGAATCGTTGAGGTTTCACTAGAAGAGACGGATCGGAAGGATCTGTTTCCTAGAGGACACGCCGAGGCGAGAGTGGTGTCCTGTGTCCGTCGGTGTTCGACGCTGTACCTCAAGCGACGTCTCCTAGACCAGCGCGGCTTTAGTGTCCTCCGAAGTCGTTTTTGTTACGTGTGTTTAGGGGTCCAGAGGTGGTAGCCTAGCTACCGCCTCAAAGGGACTAATCATTGGAGAACCGCCGAGGCTCCCGTCCAGACGCGCCCCCCCAACCCCACGCTCCCCACGTACCGGGACGGAGGTTGTATGTCCTCTATATTGACTCGACTCCCCCCGTAAACCCGAACGACTTTGAGACCTTCCATAACACGTAAAAATGAAATATTCCGTTCCGATTTATAACCGCTATAAATTCCGTCCCTCCAATACACTCCTGTGACATCCGAGTCGACAACCCGACGCACAGAGTAAGGAGCCCTTGGTGTGGAGAGACGTCGGCCGCGAAACGGGTCTTTGTGTCGTTAAACTAAAGACAGTTATTTACAGGTTACTGTTTCCGTCTAATTTTTTATTATTATTTCGACGAATTTTCCTTTTCCTGTCCTACTCCTGTTCCTTTTCCCCTCCTCAAAAGTCTTATGTGAACGGTGAGACTCACCGACCGCTAAAGTTTTTTCGAAAGAGAGAGAACGAGACCTACAAAGACTACTGGAAGTAAAGGGGGTTCTTTAATCAGCGAAGGTCTTTCACCTGAGTACGAAGACCCTGTATTCTTCGCGGAAACCGAGGAGATGGAAGGTTCTAGAAGTTGACAGTGGCTCCTAGAGAGGCGTTTCGACGGTTCGTCCAGTGGTGCACCTCGGACAGACACGTGCCCGACTACTAGTCTGTGCCGGTGAACCAAGGTTCCCTGACCCTCGACTCGGTCTCCACCTTGTTCGTCGGTGGGTGTGAGTCGTGTGGACCTGATGGGGGGCGGGGTACGGCTCGCCCACCGTCCGTGACCCTCTCGTTCCGTGGTGTCGACCTTGAACGGTCTGAGACCCTTACTGTCTCGGTCTCCTCAGATCGGGGAGGGAAGTCGGGGGACCTATTCATTATTACCGTTATCTGTTTCTTGGTCCTGTCGACAAACTCGACCGTCCAGAGTTCCAGTGACGGTTTTAAGCCACGTCTCCGGTCAGTGTCACGGTAGTGTCGGTGGAACTGTCGATGTGTCTAGAACCCTTCTGTCTAAGTCGAGGTAGGAGTGTCCCGGTTTCAGAGTCGTCGTGTCAACCCCCTAACCGTCCTCCCGGAGAGACCGACGAGTCGGTTTCTACCCAAAAGGTGAACGTCAACCTAAGTCTTGTCTAAGGGTGTTGGTCTTTAGTCCTTGTCTCACTCCCGGCCTTTCGGACATAAAGTAGTGGGACCTAAGGATCGGAAAGCCAAACGGTGTTTTCGTGCGAAAAGATCAACCTTACCCTTTAGGTTGTACGTAACAAAAGGGCGAAATTTGATGGAGAGGGGGTGGGTAGGTGGGAGTTTTTAAAATTGTTTACATTCTTCGTTCGTTTTGGCCACCTAACATTGGATTGGTGCAAGTGGTGCCGTTGAAGTTCGTGTGACTCGGGTGTGATTTTTCGAGAGACACCCCTTACTTCGTTTGTACTTTACCCAGTTTTTGTCCTGGTTTATATTGTCCTAAACTTTTACCCACGTTTTGGAAAATCGGGATACAAAGAAAGAAAAACCTCCGAACACACACACACACACACCATTTTATATCTTTTGTTTTTTAAAATGTAAAAATGGTAAAATTTCACATATTAAATCATCGTAAGTATAAGTATTATATAAGTATCATATAAGTATTATAATACGCTCGTAGTGGTGAAAGGTAAAGGTCTTGAAAAAGTAGTAGGGTTCGTCTTTGAGACACGTGCACTTCAATGAAGGATGAGGGATTGAAGACAATTGAAAGACAAGACGAAACAGAGGTACGTAGACGGACGAGATCCATGGAGTATATTCATCATAGTCCGTTATAGACAAGACAACATTGCGACCCATACGTTCATAGACAAACTCAGGGACGAGAGTTAAGAAAGTTCATATATATGGATCCTCATCTTTATCACCTAGTATACTTTTAAAACCAATTAAAAACCCACTCCTTTGTGGTTTGATAAAAGACGTCGGTTCGGTGGAAAAAAAGAAAAAAAAAAACGGTACAATTTAAGGGTAGTTGTTAGGTACGTTCCTATCGGGATGTAAATAAAGAACTTCACAAAAGGTAAAGTTAATTTCTAATACAGAGAGGGGAACTTATGGACTTATTTTTAAAAATTTTCGTACTTGTAAAAAAGTCCACCTAANTAAAAGACGTCGGTTCGGTGGAAAAAAAGAAAAAAAAAAACGGTACAATTTAAGGGTAGTTGTTAGGTACGTTCCTATCGGGATGTAAATAAAGAACTTCACAAAAGGTAAAGTTAATTTCTAATACAGAGAGGGGAACTTATGGACTTATTTTTAAAAATTTTCGTACTTGTAAAAAAGTCCAACTAACGAGTGACAAATTATTTCACTAGTACTATATAATTCTATATATAATATATATATATATAAAAAAGGGGGGGGAGTAGTATACCGAATACCCTAGAATCAAGGGACTGGTCCCTAACTTGGACCCGTCACTTTTGTGTCTCAGGATTGGTGACATAATGGTCTCTTAAGGGTATTAATATATAAAATTTATTGAAATAATGGATACACAAGGTATTACATACGGAGTTATTTTATTTTAGTCCAGTCCCACAGTCCAGATGATTTATAGACGTGACCACTCTTCAAGTAAAAAAAATTTCGGGGTACCCGTCCGTAAAAGTGACGGACCCTATGAGTACTTTGACGTATTGTGACGTGAACCATTGGATTCGTTTTGTTTGTAGCTTCCAGATACACGTCACAAGACATTTTACTTAATTATTTATTTCGGTTTCAAGTAGGGTCGATTACTGTCAATTACCTTCACTAGTATCGATTGTAATTGAGGTTTATAGGTTGGTTATGATGTGGTACTTTTAGACATGAACAAACTTATGTCTTATGTAACCATCGGAGATAACCAACACTGGTAGACAAGATTTAGGATGTGAATCGCTAAATAGACAGAGTCGAGTTCCGAATCCACTATCACTCGAAACTACCTCTTTTATTAGTCTTTAATGATCGTCTCTTTCACCTCCAGTTCCTTCGGTAAAGGTGAGAGAATAATAAGTCTCGTTTTGTGTATGTTGATCTAGAATAACTTACTATTCTTTGATTCTTTGTACTACAACATCGGGATGAATAAGTCTTGACTAAAAACAATGAATAAACAAATAAGGTTGGATTGGGATCAGTGTTCCTTGAGTAACGTACTCGACTATAAATTAAAACATTAATTGAGTTCACATGATCCAAGAAAGTTTACAATGTTTTATCAAGATAGAGAAAAGAGAATTTTTTTAGTGTATTAACCCTGAAGGGAACACCAGGTCACCTATTTTGAGACACAAGAGTTACGGTCCACGGACCTAAGGTAGAGACGAGACCCTTGATCTAGGACATACGACGTTGATTCTGGGTCTTGTCGGTTTACTATTTATAAATTTGGGGAGAGGCGGTACGGGGGTTTTAGTGTACTAATGTTTCTAATTTTTTCTTATAGTCCCTGAAAGTACCACCAGGTCACCAACTCTTTAGACGGATCGTTACGTCCCCTGTGTCCAAGGGTGCACGGTCCCCCCTTGATTCGGACTCGTGGTGTTTATTTCTCCGGTGTACGTGCAGTTACTTCTTTCTGGTGTACGTGTCGTTGATTCTGAGTTGTGTCGGTTTATTTATTTATTTGTTTTAGTCTCTTTTAAATCCAGTATCTATTTAGATTCTCCACTCTGGGTCTCTTCACTTTAATGAATTGAGTCCAATGTATCGTTCAATCTTGAACTCGGTCTTAGATTGGTAGAACGTGTCGAGAGAGATATTGAAGAGTAAAAGTCACGAGTTGTTATCTGTAAATATTTATAGAGTTTTATTGGAATTTCCTTGACAGAAATTTTGGTATGGGAAGTCATATTCTTATGACTTGATTTTTTTTCCTTATAACTTAGTAACACAACATGTGGACTTTGATTATGACATTTATTTAAAAAATTAGTTAATATAATTTTTTGTTTCTTCTTGTGAGTGTACGTAGTAAAGATCGTAACTTGTCGTCGAGTTCTTCCAATCATAAAATCCCCGAAGGGACCACCCGAGTCACCATTTCTTAGGAAGAGGGTTACGTCCTCTGTGTCCAAGTTAGGGATCAGGCCCTTCTGGGTGCACGGTACCTCGTTGATTCGGGTACACGGTGTTGATGACTCGAACACGAGGTCTCGGGTCCTCGACATTCGTGACGTCGGGGACACGGAATTTCGAGGACAAGGTGTTGTCTTCGTCGGTGAAGTTACTCTTCGGACACGTCCCGTTCATCTCGTTTCCGGTGCGTCGTTACTTCTGGGTCGTGTCGGTTTGTTTATGTATTAAAAAATTTTACAATTAATCATAAAATTTAATTGTAATGTAGTCTACATGAAAAATTTTTACATAAAAAACGGGAGTCTCCATTTAGATACTTATTAAAGTTTTAGGATGAAGATAAAGATTTGTATTCGTTAAGACGTGGGTGTTCTGTGATCTGTATGTTTATGACTGTTCCTCAGAAGATTTAGTTAGTGATACGGAGTTATAACTGTGGAGACGTCGTATTTTAGGAAGATTATATTCGATAACAGAGTAGAGGGTACTTTAGTAAAATATAAAGAAAAGAATACATGACAACCTCTGAGTACCGAAAACGTCGCTTTGGAACCATTCTATAAGGTTCATGGTAGAAAACATTTAAAAGTTAGTTTTTCTTATTTTTTTTCTCGTCGAGTATGAAATTGTCAAGATTACCTCTAGAATTTTAGTCAAACTAAAATAAAGTACACGCTATGTTCTTGGACTTGTCGATTGTGACCTCTGGAAGGACCTAATAACTCTAGAAGAGATAATACCCATGTCAGAAAGGGACACGAAAGGAGGGGGTCAAGGAAGAGACTCCGAATAGATGTCGTCGGGAAAAGAAGAGATTCCCCTGTCCAGACGGATCATAGGTTGGGGTAAGAGAGATCGTCAGGACGAATCACGACCATTTTTATTGACGAGAAGTTATCGATCTTGATTCCTTGTTCCCTTGTTTTTTACTAGAAGACGTCAACGGTTCGTTCCCGTCAACTGTCATTCCACTTGGTACAACGGGTTCTGATTTACCCCGACTTTATAGTGGAACGGGGGTAAAGAAGAGTTGTCGAGAAGTATGATTGAATTTTGACTGTCAACATGAGGGAGATAGTGTCAGATCTAGGTATTAAACTTGTCTCTTTAGGTTATTGTAGTGGATACAAGAAAAAAAACAGTTTTAGTTTAGTGTTTCCTACGACACTTAATCTTTTTTTAAAGGGGGACACACTTACTATACAACTTCAAAGGAAGAATAATAACGATCAGACAGGACATAATATTAATTATAATAAATAAATAAACAAAAATACGTCACATAGACATCCGATCCGTCATATACTTATCTCATTACGAAAGGTAAGTGAATAGGGAGGATCGGACACAAAGTTACAGGGTTTCAAATTAATTGTCTTGTCCCTTCGACGGGACTTGACTTGAGTTGTGAGACCTTTAGAAAGAAAAAAAGAAACAAAAATTTCCTTCAAGACATGGAAATCCGAGGAAAAGATGTAGTAAGTTCTTTCGACTGTCAACTGAGATCTCTTGTAACATGGGAGTCAAAAACTAGATTGTTGTTTTAGAATTTTTATGAAACAAAGTGTCTCATCGAGTTTCGTAAATACGTGTATGTTAAACAAAAAATTTTTTTGTTTATCAAAAAATTTTTCAGTCTGGATCCACAGAGGATTTAAATCCTTTTAGTTCGAGTAAACAATTAAGTACAAAAATGTTACTTTAAGGGGTTAAATTATTGGTTTTTAGGAATTTTCTGATCCCAACAAAAATTTTGTTGACAACCCGTGAGAGTTATACATCTGTACAAGACCCGAACGGGAGGTCGGGGAGTCTTACATGGTAGAGTCCTCTCTGTATTTATCTATTAATATTCCATCATATCTTACCTCTACTCGGGTCTTTCGATATGTTCTGATCTCTTCAGAGGGGTCTCCTTCACTGTAAATAAAGGTGACTCTGGTTTCCTATCCATTCTTCAACCAAATTTGCATCCTCTCTTCTTTCCACGTACGGGGTCTACTTCCATTGTTGTACAAGTTCCTGTGAACCCTCGTGACACCGATAACTGTCAGTGTGATACCCCTCTTTACATACATTTGTCTATGTGATGATGAACCCGTGACAACAATAAAAAGTCGGCGAGCTAGCACAGACTGAGAGGACATGTTACAATGTTTGGGGACAGGTGTTAAGAAATCCGTGAGACAAATAGTCTAGATTTAGGAAACTTAGATAAACAGTAAACAAATAGGGATTGGTATTCCCTAAACTAAATCCAGTATAGACTTACCGGATCACCAAAAGGGATGTAAGAAGTTAAATTCAGATTTAAAACGTTATTCCTCAAGGACCAGACTCGGGGGATCAGAACTAAAACGACTGACAGATCTCGAAGAGGTAGAAGCCGACCAATAATTCGTACGTATCCTTCTCTACATTAGTTGGAAATTAAGATGTGGTAAGTCCAAGCTTTACAAAGATAAAGTTGGAAGTTGAAAGGTAATAAGGGAAATTTTGGGTTGTTACTGTGAGGACAATTCAACAAGTAGTGTTTATAGTCGATGGAAAAGTTCTCTTGATTCCCGAAGGGTCCACCGAGTCACTATTTCTTATGGGGACAGTTAAGTTCTCTGTGCCCAAGTTCGGGATCCACCCCTTCTAGGGACGTCCTCCTTTGTCGTTGGGTGAGGACATAAACGACCCTTTTAAGACACCTGTCTCCTGGGACTACCCGATGTTAAGTTCCCCAATGTTTCTCCACCTGTGTTGACTCACTGACTCGTACGTGTTCCTCTTTACTGACCAAATAGGGTCTAGACTTTGGGAACATAAAATGGACAAATTTTAAGGGTGCATATTGATTCAGAGGATTAGTTTCTTTTCGTTATAAAACTCTTATTCACATACATCCAAAAACAACTCTACTCCGGTCAATGAGGTCTTCCCAATTACAGAAATCAAAAAATCGATTAACTGATCTCAGGGTGTGTTATAAACCTCTTCTTTCTAAACAGACGGATTTTTACAGGGAGAAAGTAGACCCATTGACCAACATGATCTGTCTACGAAGACTACCAATCTCTTTCCCTTCAGGAAGGAAAAATCAAGTAAGGTCTTTATCTTGTCTATTGTGGTTGATATAGTCTCCGTGACGAATTGTGGACACCTTAGAGACTGAGTTACTTATTGAAAAGGTAACTTGAATTGAGTCCATCTCTCTTTTGTGTCTTTTGAACGGTACGTCGGGTATTATAGATATTAATATCTTACGGGGTTTAATTAGAAAAAGACTTCAAACAAACTGAAAGAACTATCGGTTTATGACCCGTGCAGTCAAGAACAAATTTTATTTACTAAGAGCTATAGGAATTATCTCTGTAAAGAAGATTGAACTCTTATGGTAAAGTGACAGACTTCCCTAGGAAAACTCGAAAACGTTACATTTCGGGAAATCCTTATGGAACACCCTAGTCTTCCTCTGTATAAACAGTATTGTCCTTTTGTTTTTCCAATAAAAAGTGATGTCACGTAGAATCTATTGTGCAAACCTCGTGTTTGACGATGAACACAATTGACACGTTCAAATTTACTTTTTGAACGGACACTAATAGTCCTTACAAAAGTGGATTGACTAACATTACCGTAAAGGTATCTATTGAGAATTGCTGACCAACTCTTTTACGTTAAAGGAGGGTTTAAACAAACTAAATGGATTAAAGTTTTATGAATAAGTTTTCCGTGTCCTCGAGAACAACAAATTTTATTTACCAGGAACTACAAAAATGATCTATAAATATTCGATACTTAACTATAAAAGGAACGAGTATTGTTGTTAAGAAAGTACGTGTAGTGAACTCTCATTCAGTTTGACGTAAGTGACTACGACACTAACAAAGATTGAAATACTTTATATATGGGTATAAAATTATCCCGATGAAAACGATTATTAGTATTACTTCGGAATCACTGAACCACACCCCCTACTGGTCATGTGGATTGTTAAGGGATTAACATCGATACACACACTACTTTCTTTAATGACATCTAAAAAAACTTTGTTTTCATAAGAAAGGAGGTCCGGGGGACAAATGGAATTCTACAATATAATGTGTATTTTATATTAAATAAAATATATTATATTATTTTATATTATTTATTTTATAAATATTTTATATTATATAAAATATGTATAACAATTTTATACTATAATATGTTCTAGTCATATAAGGACAAACCAACGAGTCAACACAGGTTGAGAAACACTGGGGTACCTGACGTCGTGTGGACTGAGGGAAGTGGTAGAGGGTCTCAAACGAGTTTACGTACAGGTAACTCAACCACTAGGATAGATTGGTAGAGTAGGAGACCACCCTAGGTCTAGGGTTACTACGAATAATTGACACACTGAAACTCGTTGAATCGGAGGGCATCTGAAACAGGGGTACTCCCTGTTTCGACTGTAATCCCAATTTACGATATTACCGATACTTTTTAAAACACCATACCGCCGACTGAAGGTCCACAAGGTGACGTCGTTGTCTCTTGTTACAGACAGTAATTAATTCTTTTGTTCATGTTTATTTGTTCCATAACTCGTTATTTTTGAGTAAATTATATTTTTACCTCCATAAGTTCGTTTGCCATAAAGTCCTGTAACCTTGGAGAGGGTCTATTCAGATTATGATTGTTCTAAAGACTATCTCAATCCCGTACGATTAAAGTGGTATCTTATATTGGATAGAAATGTGAATAATCAAATTTTCTTTTACTCCCTCAGGGGATCGTCCGTTCAGCAACCCTAAACCACGTAAAAGTGACGGCACCGGACCCTAGTTAGGGGCGAGTCCTGTGATTCTAAGACACGACCCCACCAGCCCCCACCCCTTCTCTTACACTTTTAGAGTGAAGGTCAACATTGTCTTAACCATTAAACTTTGTTGACGAATTCTGTTTCTTTTTTATGTGTTTTATATTTTTGTAAACGTGCCTCCGTATCTTCTCACTTTTTAATGGTACTATCACATCCTAATTGATGGTCTGGTCTTAAATCTTTCCTTACTCCAGGTCCCTCCCATTTTTAAAGAATTCCTCTTTGATTTTTTCCTTTTTTTTTTTTTTTTTTCTCGATCTTTCTACCAATTTTTCTGACATTGGAACTTTAATTTTATGTCTTCGTCACCCTAACCGTTTGAGTTTCTCAAATTTACAAACTAAGGACAGTTTTTTAATATAAAAACATTTTACTCGAATATTTTAATAATTTGAAAAATAACTTCATATCAGCTGAATGTCACAACACGAGCAAAGACCATGTATAGTTTCACTAAGTCAAAAAATATATATGAAAAAGAAAAGGTAACATCCGATAATCTACTATAACTTGTATTAAGGGACACGAGGAACAATTTTACTAGGATATTCTAAGAATATGTTGTGGAGAAAGCTTCAAAGTGTCCGGATTCTATCGTCGTTGTTTGTCGTACCGATAGAAGTTGGTCAGGTGTAAAACCGGGGTGAAGAGACTTAGGAGGTCAAAGAAGTGTAAAACTAACGACGGGAACGAGTTCCCGTACCACCAATTTTACTCGGGAAGCGTATACTCGGTTCCCGCGATTAGGTTCTAACTGACACATCAGAATCTGTTCAATGAACCGGACAGATTCGGAGTAACAGAATAAAATATGTGACCCCCTACTCACATGTACAGTATCCTGATAACATTTCTACTTTACTCTGTTACTCGTAAAGTCAAGAATTGTGTTAAGGTCCGTAAGACATACATGAGTTATGTATTATCAACAATAATTGGGGAAACCTACAGTTACAAATGATGTGTGGTCAAAGTGTCGGTACTGATCATAGTAAGTTAAGTTGGTTGTAAACGAACTACGTATAGTCTACTGTTCGTGGTGTGTTAAAAACACCGGGGGGGGTTTAATTAAACAAAATTAGGATTACAGATTATATTACTTAAGTTCTCAATCCGGAAACCTTCTATGAATTCAATATGGTCAACTTAACTTACTCTAATGATGTAAGATTACCTCTTCCGTTACCGTGGGATGAGGTGATGAGAACCGACCTCTTAGGGTACCTACCTCCTCGGACCATCCGACGTCAGGTACCCCAACGACCCTCAACCTGTGCTGACTCGCTGAAGTGAAAGTGAAAAGTGAAAGTACGTAACCTCTTCCTTTACCGTTGGGTGAGGTCACAAGAACGGACCTCTTAGGGTCCCTGTCTCCTCGGACAACCCGACGCCAGATGCCCCAGCGTATCACAGCCTGTGTTGACGGTGCTGAATCGTCGTCGTCTTCGTCGTCGCGTAAGATTTTCTTCGAGGTCTCTCTAGGGATCGGAGAAGGTGGTACACTCCTGTTACTCTTCGGTGGTCAATATTTGGTCCTTCATCCGGAAGTGGTCTTGATACTCGTTACTTAAAGACAACAAATATTCGGTGGGTCCGTCGTCATAAAACAAAATCGTCGGGCTTACCTGTCTGAACTTTATCTGTGAAGAGGTTTCTGTGTGCTCACCAGTTATTTGTGTACTTTCCTACGAACTGTAGTAATTACTCTCTTTACGTTTGGTTTTGGTAGGACCTCATAGTGAAGTGTGGGTGATCCTTCCGTTATTGTTTTTTCAGTCTATTATTCGAAACTACTCCTACACCTCTTTAATCGGGGAATGTGTAACAATCAACTTAGATTTTACTATACCAACGAAACTTTTTGTCAAACCGTTGTTTTTCAACGGTATCCGTTTTCTCTGTGTCTACATATCTTGTCAGAAAACCTGAGACACTCTCTCCCTCTCCCACCCTACTAAACCTCTTACCGTAACTTTGTACATATTATAGTATATACTTTGTTTAGCGGTGAGGACCAAGATACGTCCTATGTCCTACGAGTCCCGACGACGTGACCCTACTGGGTCTTCCTACCATGTCCCTCCCTCCACCCTCCCCCCAAGTCCTACCCCTTGTGTACATGTGGGTACCGTCTAAGTACAACTACATACCGTTTTTGTTATGTTATAACATTTCATTAATCGGAGGTTAATTTTATTTATTTAAATATATATTTTTTTTCTCAACAGTATCTTGGGTCGTCAATGTGAGGAGTCTTATATGTGTCGAGGTCTCTCTAGGGATGGGAGAAGTTGAGTCTCTAAAGGGATCGGAAAGGTGTGTATAAAAACACACTTTTTATAAAAGTGTGTTTTTGGACATGTGTAAACAAGCATTTACGTAATAAGTATTATCGATTTTTCATCCCTGTTGGGTCTTCAGGTAGTTGACTACTTACGAATATGTTTTACGCCGAATAAGTACGTTACTTTTTGATAAGTCAGTACTTTCACGACTATTTACGTTACTGCTCCTGTTTCGAACTTTTGTAATCCGATTTCACTTTCTTCGGTCTATGTTTTCTGGTTTATAACATACTAAGGTAAATATACTTTATGGGTCTTATCTGTTTAAGTATTTCTGTTTTTCGTCTAATCACCAATGGTCCTCGACTGTCTCCCTTTTTACTTCTCAGTAACGAATTAATATGACCCAAAGAAAAACCCCCACTACTTGTGTATTCTTTATCTAACACCATTACCAACGTGTTGGAACATTTATATGATTGCTGGTCCTTAAGGAACCACCAGGTTACCAATCCTATGGTTTAAAGGTATCGTCTCCCGTGATTCTAGAACTTTCAGTACACCGGTTTTTATCTATTTTTTATGTTTTATAATATATTTATATTATACGTAAATTTATATATATTATGGTCTTTACAGGGATCTTTTACTTTAATCCACTTATTTCTTACATTAAATTAAAATACAACGGATCATCTGTTTAGAGGGACGTTAAGACATAGTTGAGGATTTGTTCAATGAATGAGACGGTTCTTGTCTCCTTTAATTGTGTGTGTGTGTGTTTGCGTGTGTGTGAAAAGAAAGATTTGGATTTGACCTACTCGAGAGAGGTCTTCAGATACCGAACGTACATCGTTGGATTGACAGGTAGTTGTCTCCTTCCCCATTCCTTCAACACCATGCATACTTATTCCCTTATAACGACGACGACGACGACGATTCAACGAAGTCAACGCAGGCTGAGACACACTGGGGTATCTGTCGTCGGGTGGTCCGAGGCGGTAGGGTCCTAAGAGGTCCGTTCTTGTGACCTCACCCAACGGTACAGGAAGAGGCTACGTACTTTTACTTTTCACTTTCACTTCAGCACAGGTTGAGAAGCGTTGGGGTACCTGAAGTCGGATGGTCCGAGGAAGCAGGTACCCTAAAAGGTCCGTTCCCACGACCTCACCGCACGGTAACGGAAGAGGTTATTCCCTTATAATGAGTCGATATTTTTCCCTGTTTTACCACAGTGCACCCACCTGGATCTCTCACAGTGTGTCTTACATCATTCAGTCTATCTCTTTTTGTTTATGTATAAGTGTATATATACACCTTTGATCTTTTTACCATATCTTCTAGAATAAACGTCTTGTCTTTATTTCTGTGTCTGTATCTCTTTTTGTATATCTGTGGTTCACCCACTTTCCTCAGTCCCGCCCCTCCCCCCACTTAACTCTCTAAGTCTGACTATATATACGTGATGATACATATTTTGTCTATTCATTACTCTTGGATGACACACAGTGTCCCTTGAGATAAGTTAACTGTATGTGACATTTCGTTGATATGAGGTTTCCCTTTTTTTTTTTTGTCAGGTACTAAACTTAGTTGACACCAGAAGGTGACAGAATTGGAGGATGAAGGAAGACGGAACTAGGATGAAAACGTGAAATTGTCTTTTGAGTGGTGTTTTACCACAAGGTATACTTTATACTATACTTTTATTCGACACATCACACTTACAGATCTTATGTCGTCTTTGTGGTTTTGGGAAAGTAATATGTTCCTGTTCTTTTATTGACACCGTAGTAACAGAGTGGCCTTTGGTGTCGATATTAAGACATAGTGTACCCTTACCACTTTAGTTAAGTAAGTATTACATAGAATTAAGAGATCGTCCTTTTTACGTAAACGTCTATGACACTTTACCGTACATGACCGATGAAGACGTCTGAAATCGATGAAAGGAGATTTTTTGGTCTCAGTTTATCGTTCTCCCTTTACTCACTTTCATTATTTTACCTATCCGTTTAGAAGTGTTCCTATTTTGTTATTGGTGGTGTAAATTCGTAGGTATACATCGTCCCTGAGAAGGTCTGGGAAACATCTGGAGTCGCGACGAGGAGTCCTGTAGGGACGAAGTGCCCAGAGTGATAGTGTTACAATATATATCTAGGTAAGAGTGTTACCTCCTTGTAGTCTTGAGAATCATATTAAATCAGTATCATTGTCAACAGTCAAAGTAAGGAAGGTTCGGAATTTTCTAATCACACTAAGAGACCAAAAATAAAACCTCCCATCCTTTGTACTAGATGTAAAGACATTTTAGATTACTTTTAATTTCTAGTAGAAAGGTCTTTTTACGAGTCTTTCGTATATTAAAACTCCCCTACCGTAGTGTCTCGTGACTTCAGGTACGTCTAATTTTGGGAGACGACATCAAGATTGAAATAGCAAAAACTTTGTAATATACTTTCTGTTCACACCCCTAGTAACTTTGTCCTAGTTTAATTAGAATCCTTAAGAACAGATCGTTGTTTTTGTACACCTTTCAAATCGTCCTGATTTCGTGATTATATTATTATTTAAAATTTTAAGACAAAAAAGGTATCATCGATTTTTATGTGGTTCATGGATTAGACTAGACCGATCATAGGTCAGTAATCAATCCTCCATACGACTTTACGACCGAGTTCGAGGTAGAAACTCTCCCGTACTTCTACACAAACGGTTTTTCTTACATTGTCTTTGAAATCAAAGAGTAAAAAACTCTTCCTTTACATGAACTAAAAGGTTTTTGTTTGTTTGTTTTTGGACATGATGTTTAAAGTCCAAAGTTTTCCACTATTTTCAAATTCTTTGACAACACACACACACAATTAGTGAGTCGACACAGTCTGAGAACGCTGGGGTACATGAAATCGAACGGTCCGAGGAGACAGGAACCCTAAGTAGTCCGTTCTTATAACCTCACCCAATGGTAAAGGAAGAGGTCCCCTAGAAGGGTTGAGCGCCTGACTTGGGCCTAGAGGGTGTAACGTTCGTCTAAGAAATGGTGGACCCGGAGGTCCCTTCGGGGTTATCCGAAGGGATAAATCCGTTATTATTTAGTATTTAATAATCGTTTTATGGTTTTAAAATCAATGCGATTATGACGATCGAACTGCATTTCCTGCTCATCTAAGGTCACTTTTTGTGTTAAACTTTACCCTTGGTTCTAAATATGTTTATTTTATCAAGTGATTTATATTTTATTAAGTAGGTCATTACTTTTTACTAAATCACCCAATAAATACAAGTAATAGGGTTTCCTTATAATATGTGTATAAAAATTTTGGAAATGTCTAAAAATGAATGTTCCCTTTACGACTACTATATGGTTCATTTTTATTTTTCCTCTTTTTTAAAACGGAGTTAGTTGAGATTACTACAATAAATAAAACGCACACACACGTGTGTAAATCGAAATAATATTGTTTCGTTAAACATATGGAAATTGTAAAGTTTGACTCGTAGTAGAAAGGAAAGGTCACTTTGTTTTTCCTTTTTTTAAATTTTGTTACCATAAAAAGTTTATATCTTTTTTATGATATATGAGTATAGCCAACGGAGATCTATTATCTTAATTTCAAATAGAAAAGTATAAACAAAGAAAAAAGAAAGAAAAAACGACTTACCGGACGTCCTAGAATCAAGGGCCTTGGTCCCTGACTTTGACACGGGAAGCGTCACTTTCGTAATCAAGATTGGTGACGTGACGGAGAAGATTTGAAAGATTTACGTTTAATGTAGTGAAACTAAATCATATAAAATAATGAAAAATTTACTTTGTATTCAAGAAATACATCTTTGAGTTTGGTAAAATCTTTTTAAATCAGTTTTTAACTTTCAGTGTATACAAAATTATGTAGGGAGGATGTAGGTTTTTTAGGTCAGGAGTCTCCATTTACCAAGGTTGCATACCAAACCATCCATACATAGGAAGATCTTGACAAAAGGTTTTAAGGTAAATACTCATCTTTTTACATTAAAACTCAAAAGTGCCAGAAAAAAGGAAATCTTAAAACTCAACAGATTTGAAACGAAGAACCATATTGAGTTTGACGTTTACCGGTATCGACATTAAAATTTGTTGGTCGTTGACGAGAAAAATTTGTATAAAAATTTCGTGACAAATGGAGGATTTCAGAAGAAGAATTTAAAGATAATATCTATACAGTACTAGGATTATAGAAACCATGAACTTTTACTGTATATATCCTATTTGGGGGTTTAAAAACCTCATTGATCAACGGTTCTACTATAAAATTCCTATATACCTTATACTACCAAATGTCACGTGAATAAAAAAATCCTATGTGATCATACACTGTATCCGACTTAGAATGTAAAAAATTACTCTAAAGTAAGTAAGTAACTCAGTAAACAAGTTGTTTGTAAACAACTCGTGGATAATACACGACCGTGGAAGGGATCGGACCCAAAACCGAAATCTTCATTTGTAGAGTGGAGATTAGTAACGAAAGAGTACTAGGAGAAGAAAAATTTCGAAGGGACCATCGATTCGACCATTTCTTAGAAGGACGTTACGTCCTCTAGGGTCAAGCTAAGGACCTAGTCTTTCTAGGGGACCTCTTCCCTACCCGATGGGTGAGGTCAAAAGAACCCGAAGGGACTACCGAGTCTACCATTACTTTGACAGTCGTTACACCCTCTAGACCTAAGTTAGTCACAAGTCAAGTCAGTGAGTCAGTACAAGGTGAGAAACGCTGGGGTACTTAGCGTCGTCCGGTCCGAAGGGACAGGTAGGTAGTGGTTGAGGGTCTCAAGTGAGTTTGAGTACAGGTAGTTCAGCCACTACGGTAGGTCGGTAGAGTAGGAGACAGTAGGGGAAGAGGAGGACGGGGGTTAGGGAGGGTCGTAGTCCCAGTAAAGGTCACTCAGTTGGGAAGTGTACTCCACCGGTTTCATGACCTCAAAGTCGAAGTCGTAGTCAGGAAGGTTACTTGTGGATTCTGACTAGAGGAAGTCCTACCTGACCAACCTAGAGGAACGTCAGGTTCCCTGAGATTTCTCAGAAGAGGTTGTGGTGTCAAGTTTTCGTAGTTAAGAAGACGCGAGTCGAAAGAAGTGTCAGGTTGAGAGTGTTAGTCAAAATTACCCCGTATTTATTTAGTCTTTTTCTTGTTCTAAAGAGAACAACGAATGAGAACAACGTCTGTACTCGACTACGATTAATCGTATCCAAAAGACCTATTAGTACTGAACTCGTGGATCAGAGTAATAGTTCCATTACTAAACTTAACGAATCTAATTAAACTAAGTAAACAATCAACACAAATTAAAATTATACTTTAATTACGTTTTTATAAACTAAGGGTCCACAGTGAAGCACCATTTCTTGGGTAGACGGTTATGTCCTCTATCTTCTCTACTATCAAGTTAGGGACGTAGTCCTTCTAAGGCACCTCCTCACGTCTCGTTAGGTGAGATCATAAGAACGGACCTCTTAGGTACCTGTTTCCTCGGACCGTCCGATGTTAAGTACCCCAGCACTTCTCAACCTGTACTGACTTCGCTGCATCGCGTGTGTGTTACGTTTTTATACACTAAGGACCAAAATGAACATGGTGTAGGTAATATCATAGTGTTACTGTCGGATGAAATATTTCTCCTACTGAAGACCTCGAAACCTTTTTAGTTGAGAACTTTGTGATTAGGCCTTATTAATTTTTTTTTTTTTTAGTTCTTCGACGGGTCTTTCTCGACCCCTCTGTTCGAGATGTGGTTTTATTTACATGGTTTGATGTTGCGAGGGATCATTCACTATCATATTGAACCTATTATACCTATAATCTACTTCCACAATTCAGTCAAAGTGTAAAAAAAGACCTATTCTACCAGATGTGTTTTACCGTTCCATTCTAAACTTGGTACAACTGGTCTAAGGTCTTTAATCGTATGTGACTAGTCTTAGTCAGTTTTAGTCGTATCAAAACAACTGTCCGAAATAAAAAAGGTAACTTCATATGAACTATACGTTACATCGCAATCAAAGACCACATGTCGTCTCACTAAGTCAAATACACAAGGTTTGTACGTTCTAAGGATGTGTGGTTTCCGAGAAAAAGGATACCAGTCGAGACACCACTCCATACGATGACTTCTGAGTCGTCACTAGGTTTCTCTAAGGAATTTCCGTATGAATTCCTGTATATTGTAGACGGGAGTTAACGTTTTGAACCATCGTTTTTAAACAAGGTATACGGTATATATTGTGTACGGTTTTACTTTAGGCCGACAAACTTTTGTCATTCTTTTCGTCACCGGTCCTCTCCGAACAGGGTGAGGTGAGGATGGTTGTGCCTATTTTATTTTAGTTTGTTCATACAGTTGGTTAAAGCTTCTCTGTCGAGGTCTTGGTCTGACAATCGTACGATAGGTGACCTACCACTTGTGAATGAGCAAGGTAAACATAGTATATATGATAATTGAAAATCGGAAAGTTCATGTTGGATATATCCATAACGATAAAAAGGTCCACGTGAAAGATAATCGATCCTTCCATCGTACCATTGTTTATCGTGTAAATAGCACAATAGATCAACGATAATTAAATTGGTTCATATCTTGTTGGGAAATTATAAACCCCCCCCCCCTTAGTTATAATTTACCTCGTGCCTTAAAGGACCGTCAGGTCACCAATTTTGTATCTCGAAAGTGGTACCATCGGTCCCAAGTTAGGGACTAGACACTTGATTCTAGGGTGTTCGACGGACCACACCGTTTTTTTTGTTGGTGGTACGTGTGTGTGTTTGTGTGTGTGTTTTGGTGTGTGTGTTTTTTTGACCTTATTTATAACTCTGATAAAGTGGAACCGTTGGTTAAGTGTTTCACGAATCAGTAAGTTAATAAGTTAAGTACATTAATTTTCCAGTCAAAAGTAAGGCTAGGGTTTCTTTCCGTTACGGTTTCTTACAAGTTTGATGGTATGTTTACACGAGTAAAGTGTACGATCCTTCCATTACGAGTTTTAGGAAGTTCGCTCCGAAGTCGGCATGCACTTGACTCTTGAAGGTCTACAAGTTCGACCTAAATGTTTTCCGTCTGTTGGTCTCCAATTTAACGGCCGTAGGTGACCTAGTTTCTCTTTCGTTTACTTAAGGTCTTTTTGTAGATAGAGACGAAGTACTGATGTGATTTCGGAAACTGACACCTAGTGTTGTTTGATACATTTTAAGAATTTCTCTACCATTATGTTCTGGCGGAATGGATAGAGGACTCTTTGGACATACATCCAGTTCTTCGTTACCAATCTTGGTCTGTACCTTGTTACCTGACCATGTTTCAACCCTTTCCTCATGTAGTTCCGACATATAACAGTGGGACGAATAGATTGAAGATACGTTTTCCGACCGACTTACTTCGTGTTCCACTTTAGTTCTAACGGTCCTCTTTATAGTTATTGGAGTCTATGCGGCTACTGTGGTAGGAATACCGTCTTTCACTTCTTGATTTCTCGGAGAACTACTTTCACTTTCTCCTCTCACTTTTTCGACCGAATTTTGAGTTGTAAGTTTTTTACTTCTAGTGTCGTATGTCAGTGTAGTGAAGTACCGTTTATCTACCTAAACCGTTTATCACTGTCTAAAAAAGAACCCAAGGTTTCAGTGACACCTACCATTGACGTCGGTACTTTAATTTTCAACGAACGAGGAACCTTCTTTTCAATACTGGTTGGGTCTGTCGTATAATTTTTCGTCTCTGTAATGAAACGGCTGTTTACAGGTATATCAGTTTCGATACTAAAAAGGTCATCAGTGTATACCCATACTCTCGACCTGGTATTTCTTCCGACTCACGTCTTCTTAATTACGAAAGTTTGACACCACGATCTTTTCTGAGAACTCTCAGGGGACCTGTCGTTCTAGTTTGGTCGGTTAGGATTTCCTGTAGTTAGGACTTATAAGTGACCTTCCTGACTACGACTTCGACTTCTAGGTCATGAAACCGTTGGACTACCCTTCTCGTCTGAGTAACCTTTTCTGGGACTATAACCCTTTTTGTCCTATCCTCCTCTTCTCCCGTTGTTTCCAACTCTATTGTAGTGGTTGAGTTGTCTGTACTTAAACTCACTTGAGGCATTCTGTCACTTCCTGTCTCTTCGGACCGTACGACGTCAGGTACCTCAGTGTTTCGAAGTCTGTGTCGAACCGTTGACTTGTTATTTCCAGACTATGATTTTTCGTGGGAGCGATGAACATTTGAAGAAAGTGATAAGTTATTTATCTTATTACATATACATAGACGGCCCCCGGTCGCACTCCTTGAGGTGGGTACCGTTTCCAGTACTCCTTCCTCCGAACCGTATGCGTTTCCGTACTAGTTCGGAGTCCTTTGGGGGACAAGGGCTCGTACATGGGGTTTTGGTCTCAGACAAAATACGAGAGGGGGTATTGGCAAAAAGAGTCTCTTCTTCACTTACACGTCGAGGTTCCGTTATTTTTAAGGACCCACACTGTTCTCACAAAGTCGAATACCTGAGGAGACTTCCAATAGATCGGGTGGACATATCCAAGCAGGCCGGTGTACACTAACAAATGTCGGAGGATTGGACTCTCCGTGCTCTACAAAATCTGAATGATTTCCGTTTAAGAAAACCCCTCAACCTTTAATGATCATATCACGCAACCAATCCTTAATATAACCACTTCCCAAAAAGTAAACAACACAGTTATTAACGACGATTAAGGGACGGCACCCACCCTGTTCCTACAAAATCCAGTTTGGAGAGACGACTGTCTGATCGAACACACTGTCCTAATAGGTAGTCACATAAACCTTATATCTTTTCCTTTATATCATCAAAAACTACAATCGTTATGATCTGAAAACCTCAATTACCTAAAAGAGAAAACATTATCTAGTGACATGAAACAATATTTAGTGACACAGGAACGATACACTTTTACATTGAAATAGTGATAGAATTCTGATTTATCTAGAATTCCCCTTGTAACCACCTTCCTAAAAGTAAACAACCCGACTACAAACGACGATTTAGAGGTACAAGGGACGGGAATATTACTTATATTGATCGTATATCCTCTTTATTCGTAATTAGAAATTCATATATCCTCTTTATTCATAATTGGAAATTCTAATTAGTACAATTGGAACCCAATTTATTTAAGGAAAGAACTAACATTGAGTGATGTGGGAGTGGGATATCCTTACATTGAAATAAACCTCCCACCACGGACCAAATTCTTTTTTGTGGGAACCTTCTTTATTCAAAAAACCAATAGTCTTTCTTTCCTAGTATTTTACAGTCTTCCAGAGTGAGTACCGGTCTTCTACTACATTATAGGGATTCTGGAAAAAATATATGTAAATACACTTCGTGGANTATATCCTCTTTATTCATAATTGGAAATTCTAATTAGTACAATTGGAACCCAATTTATTTAAGGAAAGAACTAAAATTGAGTGATGTGGGAGTGGGATATCCTTACATTGAAATAAACCTCCCACCACGGACCAAATTCTTTTTTGTGGGAACCTTCTTTATTCAAAAAACCAATAGTCTTTCTTTCCTAGTATTTTACAGTCTTCCAGAGTGAGTACCGGTCTTCTACTACATTATAGGGATTCTGGAAAAAATATATGTAAATACACTTCGTGGACTAAAACTATTTCCAGTCCTGACGACTGGGGGCGCACTGAGACATAAGTAGGGATACATATTGTTTTCCATACATTCGTTTGGGTTTTTATTTCTCTAGCCTAGTCAAAGGTCTTTCTGACTAAGGGGGTACAGCAAGAAAGAACGAGGAGCAAAAAGACCGACTTAAGGGTAGACCTCGTACCTACGATAAGGTGTATTAGGTTCAATAAGTCGGAGAAAAAGAGGTGATTAGAAGGATGATGTGATAGGCAAAGATTAGAGAGATATATAGACATTAATTTATACATAGAAAAGGTTCCTGCGGCTGAGGCAGGGGTGGAAGTTAGGTGGCCCCGACCTGGGACCGTACACAGTTATACGATTTAGTATTTTTGTATATTCCTTATGGATCGGTTCCCGTTTAAGGATCTACTGATACTCAATGTTTCAATCACCAAAATTAATAAACATAGAGAATTATACCTCTTGACTTGTTTTAATCCATCTTCGTATTGTGAAATAGAGAGTCGGTTTCTATAGTGACCCTTCTGATAGATCAGTGGAACGACATATTAATTTTATTTAGTAACACTCCGTTTTTACGTTAAAGACTATTTTTTTCATTTAGTTTTAACGAAAATAAAGAGGGTCTGTAATAATCAATTACAGAACTCTTGACCGTATATGGAAACCCCCGATTCATACAAAATCTTCTTTTTACTTAAGACAAAAATTTTACATATAAATAAAATATATTCGTGATTATTACTATAATTCTAAAATTTTGATATTTACATAAAAGAGAGAGAGTGAGGTTGGGAGTTATTATTCATTTTATTAAGACTACACTCCTTGTTTGTTTGTATACTTTATATAAACGAATTTTTATAAGAACCAATAGTTTGATTCACCCGAAGTTAATAACTATTGGTACATTTCACAGTTTTCAGACCGTAGTTTACCAATTTTTATTTTGGTTAATTTATCGAGATATAATCTTTGATATTTTATAACTTTATTTCATTCTGTATTTATATGATACCAGTACTTGACCTTCTAAGTTATAACATTTTTTCAGTCAGAGAGGTTTAACTATATATCTAAGTTGTTTTTATGTTATTTTTAAAGTCGTACCGAAAACCACCTTTAAATGTTCACCTAAGTTTTTAAGTCCATAAGGGACCACCAGGTCACTAATCTTGAGACTTGAAAGTGACGGCTCCCGTCCAACCTAAAGACCAGACCCTTGATTCTAGACTGTTCGGTTCGTACGGGCCAGGGGTTTTTTCTTTTTTTTCAGTATTTTCTTGTTATTGTTTTACCGGATTTATTTATAATTTTTTTTTTATGACTTCCTGAATATAATGGTCAGTCGTTCTGATCGCCATTTTGGATTATTACTACGCTCAAATCTATGTTTCTATCTTTTTTTCCGGTTACTCTTCTCAGATATTTGTCTTTGTCTTGATTAGTTAGTGGACTAAACACTGTTTCAACTACGACATCACCCCTTTCATATCAGTAAAGTCATTACCACGACCAGTTCATCTATGGGTCTACTTCTTCTTACTTAGAACTGAGGATAGAGAGTGTGTTATACGTTTTCAGTTAAGGTATAGAAGTATTTCGAATTACACTTACCAAAAATTTTCATCGAAAATTTCTTCTTTTGTTTTCTCTTGTTGAACCTTGTTGGAACCTTAAACGTTTTTTATCTGTTTTAAAAGAATTTGTCCTTTATTTTTTAATAATTTTTCAATGGTATCTCTTCTTTTCACCATTTGACCTGATGTAGTTTCTATTCTTAAAGACAAGTAAGCCCTGAAGGGACCACCAGGTGACCGATTCTGAGGCTCGAGACTTACGTCCCCCGGGTCCAAACTAGGGACCAGTCCCTTGATCGTTCGTCTAGTTTGATCAGTTAGGATTGCCTATAGTTAGGATTTATAAGTAACCTTCCGGACTACGACTTTACCTTCGAGGTTATGAAACCGGTGAACTACGTTTCTTGACTGAGTAATCTTTTCTGGGACTACTACCCTTTCAAACTTCCGTCCTCTTCCTCTTCTGTCTCCTACTCTTACTGTAGTGGTTGAATTACCTGTACTCAAACTCGTTCGAGGTCCTCTACCACTTTCTGTCCCTTCGGATCGTACGACATCAGGTACCCCAACGTTTCTCAACCTGTACTAACTCGTTGACTTGTTGTCCCTCGATCTTGGGTGTACGACGTTGATTCTGGACCACGTTGGTTTATATATTTATCAAAAATCTTTTTTTCTTTTCTTAAAGACAAGTAATTTTTCGTGTCCCTCAAGGGAACACCAGGTTACCAATTCTGAGACCCGAAACTGACGGTCCGGACCCAACATAGGGACCAACCCCTTGATTCTAGGACGTTCAGAACTTCACACCGGTTTTTTATTCGTGTTAATTCACTTTGTGACAGTATTTTATCTATTTCTATAGACGTTAATAAATAAGTTGTTTCTTAAACAAAGTTGTTTTATATTATTTGATTACTTAATCATCATTTTCGGTTAAATTTTCACTTATTTTCGTCCTGAAAGCACCACAAAGTCATCAATTCTGAGGTACAAAGATGACGTCCCCCATCCCAGTCCCTTGATTCCCGGACGTTTGACGTGTCACTCCTTTTTTTTTTTTTCTCTCTCAAACTAAAGTAATCAGTAGTTCCTTTACGTTACATCACTACGGTGATTGGTCGGTTACTTTGATAATTTTGTTTTATTCTGTCTTTTATGGTTGACAACCTATCCCTCGTTCACCTTGAGAGTATGTGATGACATTTCTCTCAGAATTAACCTAGTTGGTGTCGTCAAACCATCATAGCTACTTTCAATTTGTATACGTATAAAATACTGTTTCGTTAAGGTGAGGATCCTTATATCAGTTTTCTTACGTACGTATATAAGTGGTTTTCCGAAAGTATTTTTACAGGTATCATCGTGATGTCACAAACCAGAGGACAGGTCAAGATATGACATTGTAAGGTGACGTGTAATTGTTATCTTACCTATCCGTTATACTGTATACTGTTTTATCTATAACAATTATGTACTATAATTGTCATCTTAAAGACATAACACTATATATGTACGTGACCTTTTGTTGTGATGTTACTCCTACTTATCGATATTCGTTCTGATAACTACTCAGAGTATTTGTATCATAATTGTTTTCCACTGGTATTGTTGTCACATGTTGACAAGGAACGAGACAATCTTACTTGAAGGGAGTCTCTTCACAAGGGATAAAAGAAGACACGTGACAACCTACTCATCCAGATCGTATCTCACTCTCAAGTCATATTCCTGTTGTGTTGTGTAGAAGTCTTAGTCGAAACAGACCTTTTTCCACTATAAAACCGCTCTCTCTCGTTCACTACTATACACTCATACTATACACTTCGTTCTCTACTATACACTTATAGTAGATTATATCCCTTTGAAACTTTATTCTATGCTTGTCTTTATTTAATTAATTTTAACATAAAGTTTACCTGTTATTTTGGTGCAACTTCCCACTCCCATCACACACACTCTCTTTCTTTGTGATTAAGTTGTTTACGTATCAGATTGAAAACTTGTGTGGTGACTGTAAAGTCATTGTCGTTATTAAAGATAGTGGTTCTAGAACCAAAGATTAATGGTAAGAGATGGTTTTTCTTGGTTCAAAAGAACCGATTAACAGTAAAGTAGACCCCGTCCTACCCTTTATCTTTTGGAACCTTGTAAACACTGTCTTTTATTAATAAGTTTGTTACCAACTTCCACGAGGGACCGGTTTAAACTCCTTTAAACTCGTAGTTTTATTCATTACTATTATTTCTTCATATTAGATCACTTATATTGTTTTTAGATGTTCAAGTGTGACTTTATTTATATATTTATTTCATTCTTCTTTTTCGAGAAGGAACCTCAAATTTCGATTAATTATCTAAATCTTCTTTACTACTTTTGTCTTAGTCCAAAACTGTTGATAGTCCGTTTTTAGTCGTCACTTATGATTTTGACTTCGTACCTTTAAACTCCCTATCGACATATAAATGTTCGGAGTTACAGGGACGTTCTATAAATAATTTATGTTTCACTTTTTATGACTAATATGGTACCTCTGTGATGGAAATTGGTTCGCTATTTTTAATTCTAGTATTCATCACCCTGTTTCCTGTAGTACGGGGAAAATATTCTTCCATAAGTTTGTTTTCATGTATTAGGTCTACTTCAGTGCTCCTTCGTAATCTGTTTGGGTTTCACTCCCTGTTTTATTCATTAGACGTGAAACATTTTAATCGTTATAATATTTTATAACGTTTTTATAAGATTGAGGGGGGTTTTGGTAACATAATATGATAAGGTAAGTATAGTTTGGGACCTTTTATGTTTGTTTACATGTTACTACCTTTCTACAAACGGACTCCTTTTCCCCATGTCCATCCCCGTATCTCTGATACTTCCTTAAACCCCCTCACTACCTGAAACTGACACCATTACTAGTGTATCACATACATGTAGTATGAATAGTTTAACATATGAAACTTATACACATCAAATAATATACAGTTAATATGGAGTCATTTCAACAAAATATTCAGATTCCTTAATGATGTTTAATTGTCTCCGGTTTTCCTATAAAAGAATATCCGGTTTATTTCAGACACCCAATCAATTATTGTTACCAAGTAACAATTAAAGTATCAAAACTATTATTATACACTCTTACATGAACAAAAGTCCTTTAGATAAGAGATCATACAGTCCTATTTCCTTATAGTACAGATACTTTTTGAATCAGAGTTAATTAAGTCTCTTTGATAAATACATATATCTCTTCTGTATAGACCTTCTCTGTCCCGAAGGGAGTATGGAGTCAACCATTTAGTGGACAGACGTTGTGTCCTCTGGCCCCAAACTAGGACCCAGTCCTTCTAGGGGACCTCTTGTTTTACCGTTGGGTGAGAACGGTAAGAACGGATCTCTGAGGGTACCTGTCTCCTCGGACCGTCCCCCAGTGTCCTCAGTCTGCACTGAATCGGTGATTTCGTGGTGGTACCTCCTCTGTTTTTCTCTATCGTGTCCCTTGAGAAGAGTCATGAGAGATTACTGGATTTACCCTTTTCTTAGATTTTTTCGTACCTTCCTGAAGAGACCACCATGTCACCAATTCTGGGACACGAAAGTGACGTTTTGTGTGCCCAACCTAGGCAAACCCCTTTACTCTTGAGTGTCCGACGCACCCCGTTCGGTTTTTTTAGTTAATTTAAAAATTTTTCAATTTTTTTTCTCATCTATCTACATATGGACTAAGTGAAATGATATGTGGTCTTTGATTGGTAAAATTTAGTTGATATGAGACTATTTTTAATAAATTAATTTCACTATGTTATTTTACGTTTTTGTCATTTTACACATTTTGTCTATCGATCACCCTTCGACGACATGTTGTGTCCCTCGAGTTGAGTCACGAGAGACAGTACAGGATCTCTCCACCTTATCGTCCACCCACCATCTCTCCGAGTTCTCCCTCCTTTATGTATAAATAAATATCGACTGAGTCCAACTACGTGTCGTCTTTGGTGTGTTGTGACATTTCGTTAGTAGGAGGTCAAGTCTTTTACAATAGTAAACGGACTTTCTATTTGATTTACGAGTCATGACGTTATAAAGATATTTAGACTTAATACGTTTCATTTTCAAAAAAATACGTCCAGTTCTTCGTTGTCTTGGCATGTATCTTGTTACCTAACCAAGGTTTAACCCTTTCCTCATGTAGTTCCGACATTTGACAGTGGGACGAATATACGTCTCATGTAGTAAATTTTACGACCCGACCTACTTCGTGTTTAACCTTAGTTCTAACGGTCCCCTTTATAGTTATTAGAGTCTATGCGTCTACTGTGGTAGGAATACCGTCTTTCACTTCTTGATTTCTCGGAGGACTACTTTCACTTTCTCTCACTTTTTCGACCGAATTTTGAGTTGTAAGTTTTTTTACTTCTAGTACCCACCCGTCGGGAGTCGACCTGGTCTCCAACGCACCCAACACCACGACCCGTCAGACGTCCACGATCGTTTAGGGTTGACCCTACATCTCAATCTCCACAGATCCATCAACCCCCTCTTCCTCCTTCGTCCTCACTTAATGAATATTTACTGAGGTTTCGGTCTGTACCTCGGATTTAAGGTTCCACTCTCACGACACGAAAGTACCCACCGAAGAAATACTTCGTTTCCATGTTTTAGACAAAACTCTTCAATCGACTTTGATGACCAGCCTATTATTACTCTAAAGTTACTAACCATCGAAATCACTCTCGATGGAAAAAGTATCTAAAAGTCCAAGTATCAAGGACTAGAAAAGAAATAACCACAGAATGACGAACGACTCACCCAGTGTATTTCGTAGAACGGTAAGTACAACGACGACGACGACGATTCAGCGAAGTCAGTACAGGCTGAGACACGTTGGGGTTTCTGCCGTCGGGTGGTCCGAGGCGGTAGGGACCCTAAGAGGTCCGTTCTTGTGACCTCACCCAACGGTAAAGGAAGAGGTTACGTACTTTCACTTTTCACTTTCACTTCAGCGAGTCAGCACAGGCTGAAGTGTTGGGGTACCTGACGTCGGATGGTCCGAGGAGGTAGGGACCCTAAGAGGTCTGTTCTTGTGACCTCACCCAACGGTAACGGAAGAGACCGTTAAGTACAATGACTGGACGATTTCCGGTCATCAACCTTTCTCGTAAACTCACCTTTCTGTCTCCAAACGGACACCTTCGTTTTATCGTAACAATTACTAAACACTCTTTTATGACGGTTTCAGTTAAAATAACCATTTATCAACCGAATTTTGAGTCGTAAGTTTTTTGATTCTAGTACCGTAGGCCCGTTTAGTGAAGTACCGTTTATCTACCCTTTTGTTACCTTTACCTTTGTCACTGTCTGAAAGAAAAGAACCCGAGGTTTTGGTGACGTCTACCACGGACTTCGGTACTTTAATTTTCTATATATGAGGAACCTTCTTTTCGATACTGTTTCGATCTGTCGTATAGTGTAATGAAACGACTGTTTCCGGGTATATCAGTTTCGACACCAAAAAATCCACCAGTACATACCTACATTCTCAGCCTGACCTTTCTTTCGACTCACAGTTTCTTAACTACGAAAACTTACCACCATAACCTCTTTTGAGAACTCTTAGGGAACCTGACGTTCCTTTAGTTTGGTCAGTTAGCATTTCCTTTAGTCAGGACTTATAAGTGACCTTCCTGACTACGACTTCGACTTCTAGGTTATAACCTGGTGGACTATGTTTTCTTGACTGAGTAACCTTTTTTAGGACCCTTTCTAACTTTCGTCCTACTCTTCCCCTACTGTCTCCTACTCTGCCAACCTACCGTAGTGACTGAACTACCTGTACTCAAATTCGTTCGAGACCCTCAAACACTACCTGTCCCTCCGGACCGTACGACGTAAGATACCCCAGTGTTTCTCAGCCTGTGCTGATTCACTGACTTGACTTGACTTTTTTTTAAAAATACCAAAAATCTTTATTTCTTACACCACGAATCCTCTCACACTCGTTATCGGTTATATAAGTAAGTAAGGAATTGTTATGATCGTAAAGGGTGGGACTGTGTGGAACTGGTGTCACCGGTGTGAACGAACGGTCTCGTTCAAATGTCTTTATTTGGTGTGTGGTAGATCTAAAGATTTGGACTAATAAACTCAATGTTTATATAAGAAAAGTAAGTTAATTGTTCCTAAGTGAATCGTGGATAGTGACATTGTTCCGATCTTACGTGTTCTTTTTATTTCAAGAGACCTTCATTTGGACTCTTTGTACGTGTCTATGTCCACAACGTGTCCTTTCACTCACTTCCCCACCCCAAAACAGTCCGTCCTTTTTCCTTCTTGTACATGGTACTGGTACTTGTACCTCTGTCCTGGTGCGTGTTACGCGGACCCCTTCGTTTTGTCGACCTATATCGACTTTAAGCTTATATTACATTCTTCACTGTAGTTTATTCTGTTTCTCCAGTCAGTACAGTTCTGGGATTTCTAGAGTGTAAGGAACGATTCCTTAGATCCGAAGTGGATAGTAACCTTCCGTGACAAAAGGTAACAAAACCCACTCTACTTAGGGTATGTGTCTTTTCGTGATTAACCTCCCAGATCTAGTCTATCTATCTCACGGACTAATTGATACCTTACTCCAAACACTGTAACATGTCTTCTGTCCCTAGTTCTGGTAGGGGTACCTTTTCTTTACGTTTTTTCGTTTTACCGACAGACCCCTCCGGAATCGGAGGACTTTAGGACTTTCTACTACGACACTTTCGCGACATGAGTTATACGGTCGTTCAAACCTTTTGAGTCGTCACCGGTGTCCTGACCTTTTCCAGTCAAAAGTAAGGTTAGAGTTTCTTTTCGTTACGGTTTCTTACGAGTTTGATGGCGTGTTAACGTGAGTAGAGTGTACGATCATTTCAGTGCGAGTTTTAAGAGGTTCGGTCTGAAGTCGTCATGCACTTGGCACTTGAGGGACTACAAGTTCGACCAAAGACTTTTCCGTTTCCTTGGTCTCTAGTTTAACGGTTGTAGACGACCTAGTACCTTTTTCGTTCTCAAGGTCTTTTTGTAGATAAAGACGAAATAACTGATACGGTTTCGGAAACTGACACACCTAGTGTTATTTGACACCTTTTAAGACTTTCTCTACCCTTATGGTCTGGTGGACTGGAGAGACAATTCTTTAGACATACGTCCAGTCCTTCGTTATCAATCTTGACCTGTACCTTGTTGTCTGACCAAGGTTTATCCCTTTCCTCATGTAGTTCCGACATATAACAGTGGGACGAATAAATTGAATGTACGTCTCATGTAGTACTATTTGAGACCCGACCGTCTTTGTGTTCGACCTTAGTTCTAACGACCCTCTTTATAGTTATTGGAGTCTATACGTCTACTGTGGTGAGAATACCGTCTTTCACTTCTCCTTGATTTTTCGGAGAACTACTTTCACTTTCTCCTCTCACTTTTTCAACCGAATTTCGAGTTGTAAGTCTTTTACTTCTAGTACCGTAGGCCAGGGTAGTGAGGTACCCTTTATCTACCCCTTTGTCATCTTTGTCACAGTCTGAAATAAAAAACCCCGAGGTTTTAGTGACGTCCACCACTAACGTCGGTACTTTAATTTTCTGCGAATGAGGAACCTTCTTTTCAATACTGGTAGGATCTATCATATAAGTTTTCGTCTCTGTAATGAAACGGCTGATTCCAGGCAGATCAGTTCCGATACCAAAAAGGACACCAGTACATACCTACACTCTCAACCTGACACTTCTTCCGACTCGTGGCTTCTTAACTACACAAACTTCACTCCACAACCTCTTCTGAGAACTCCCAGGGAACCTGACGTTCCTCTAGGTTGGTCAGGTAAGATTTCCTCTAGTTGGGACCCTAAAGAAACCTTCTTTACTACGATTTCGACTTCGAGGTCATGAAACCTGTGGAGTACTCTTCTCAACTGAGTAACCTTTTCTGAGACTACCCTCTCTAACCCCAGTCCTCCTCTTCCCCTACTGGGTCCTACTCTACCGACCTACCGTAGTGACTGAGCTACCTGCTACCTGCACTCAGACTCACTTGAGGTCCTCTACCACTACCTGTCCCTCCGGACCGCACGACGCTAAGTACCCCACCACTTCTCAGCCCGTGCTGACTCGGTGACTTGACTTGACTTGACTTGACTTGACTCTTCTTTGTCGTAATATCTTTCTTTTGAACTCAACGTGGATTCCTCTCGAACAACAAGTTGTAGGACTGAAGGGTCGACCGACCATACGAGTAGGGTCTTATCTTCACGGTATTTATGAACGGTTATTATTTCTCTTTCAACTTTAAGAGGGTCATTCTCTATTTACGGAGTTGTCGACCTCGTTTCTTTTACCTCTCTATCCTCACGAGCATAGAACATCTGTTCTCTATTGATCTTCTTACTCTCTTTCCGGTAATTTCTACTGACTTAAAAGGTAAACCCCACTGGTACATCTACCATTTGGTAACTTGGTTTACACATTACGGTCTTCTCCTCGTTCAAATCTTTTCTCGTGGATAATCTCATGGAAACCGTTGTTACAGTAACCATTACAATGTTTAGGCCACGAATGGTCACTCTAGAAAGACAATGTTTTTATAACGATGATTCACAAAATCTCCATTCAAACATTCTATGATTCAACGACCGGTGTCAAACTAGACAAGGGTGTACACACTTCACTCCTCATTTCTCATAAGTAAGGTCATTCCAAACATTATTGTTTCATAAATTTTTTGTGGAATTTACACCCTGAAGGACCACCAGGTTACCGATTCTAAGGAGTGAGGGTTATGTCCCCCAGGCCCAAGTTAGGGACCGGTCTCTTGACCTAGGGTGGACTGTACTGTGGACGACGTCGATTGCTAGGACGCACGGTGTTGATTCTGGGTAGTGTCGGTTTATTTGTTACTTATTTATTTACAAATTTTGTTTTGTGGAATTTAAAGTAACTATGTGTTCTCAAATTTACAGACTAGAGAACAAATGTTACCGAATCAGTTTGTTCTTTCAGTCGTAAAGACTTGTCTATTAAATTCAGGTCTTACTTTATCTTTTCCAACTGACTTAAATTCAAGTATTATAAAATTAGATAAGATGATATGACCATAAGTATCATCTGAGTTTGTTAAAGTTCACTCATTAGATTTTTAGTATTTTGTGGTATCAACTGTCCATAAAATTAAATTCGTTCAAACTCATAATTGTTTAGAGGTATTTTAAGGAAATTTGTTTCAGATTCAGTTGTTTATGAAACTGATGGAATCAAAACATTGACATTATTACTCACAAAAATACATATATAGTGAAACCTAAAATGTTTGGTAAAAGTTAAAAACTAATGGTAACTTAGGGTTGCTAGTCCCGTTCACCTTTAGTGGACGGTTTTCAACTTCGTTTTTAGGATAATAACAATATGGAGGTTCCGTTTCAAAGTTCTATTTTCTATATCTGTCAAAATAAGAGAGTTTTCTTTTCTTCAAATAAAGGAGACCAAGGAGTCCTACGTTCCGTAAATCGCTGAAACAAGGTGAGGATCAAAAATTTTTACATCGAAAGTTTTATTCTGTGTGATTTTATTCCGTGTCAGCTTTAGAAAGGTTTTACTGTAAAGTATGTTAAAGGGATAAGAGGTACTTTTGGATACTACCTTTTTGACATACAAGATCGAAAGACTCTGTGTAAGATTTTTATTCGATTACATAGTGAGTCACACGTTCTGTACGAAGTCCCAACCAGGAGTTTAAGGATATCTATTGAATGTCGTTGTAAAATGGTTTCGTTTTCTTACATTATGGCTTCGTTTGATAGAGGTGCACCTAAAAGGGACCACCAGGTCACCAACTCTTAGGTGAACGGTCACCTCCGCTGTTCCCAAACTAGGGACTAGACCCTTCTAAGGTGTACGGTACATCGTTAATTCCGATTCACGATGTTGATGACTTCGACCATGTGAGATCTCAGGGACGAGTGACGTTGATCTTTTTCGGACGGACGTCGTTGTTTATGGGTCGTGTAGTTTTGTCTTATTTTAAAAATTTTTAATAAAATTTTTTTATCAGAGGTGTCTAGTAACATGGTTCAAAGTGTCCACAGGGGTCGGGAAACCCTCAAACGAATGGAGGTTTCTGTGTTACTGCCTACCGAAGAAAAAGTCAAGGAGTGTAAAGGAGAAGAATGTCTAGACTACCGACAAGAAAGATAAGAATGTCATTCATGTAAGTGGTGTTAACCAGAAGACGACCGTCCCGAGTGTCTGGGGTGTAGCGAAAGCAAAGAAGAAAAGGTTCCATCCATCGTCTCAACACATCCTTCCTCTTCTCCATGATCGCTCACCGTGACCGGATCTGTGGTGACACCACAACTACAGTTGGTACGAACACCGCGACTGGACCCTCGAGGGAGGAAGGTTACACGACCCTGAGTGGTCCCTCTCGACCCGTTACGGGACACCTCGGCCGACCTCAGGAGAGAGTCCCCGATTACACTTGGGGACTCACACTCGACCGTCTTTCGAATATACTTGGAAGAAGAGTAAAAGATATAACAAGTATCCATAATGTCCTCCATGGTTTTAATAGAGACTCAAACTACTGCCAACTCCTCACACTGGACTCGGGCTTCCGTTTTAGACGTATCACAGACCCTGGAGTTCGGGTCTACTTTGCCACGGGACCCCGAGCCCGGTACGACCCTCTCGTAATGTCCATCGTTGACCCAATACTCCCCGTCCTTCTTTCTATCCACCCAGACTCCGTCATGGTGATGGGTATGGTTCCTGAACAACTAAATTCTATCGTGGTTTCTAGAGAGGAACCTGACCTTATCGTGGTCCTTAGAGACCACCCAGATCTCAGAGTGGGTTTCCGAGAGGTACTTGACCCAATCGTGGTCCTTGAAGGGTAACTACACCCTGTCGTGATTGCCGGACAGGATTCTGTCCCCACCATAGTCCTTGAAGGACAACTAGACCCCATCGAAACTCATGGAGAACTACTAGACCAAATCGTGGTTCCCAAAGAACAAGACTTGGACGGTTCTTCTCAAAATAATTACTCCATCCTATATAACTGGGTGGTTATCTGTTTGTCAAAGATTCCAGGTTACGTCCATGTTGGAATAATTTCGACCTCCACCCCGTCGTTGGTACAAGTGAAAACTACCCTAGGTCCATTCTTAGTCTGTCGAATTCTCTAAGATGAGCACTTGGGTTTAGAAGATTGACTTACGACCCCAAAGGAAGTCTCCATTGGAACTCCCGACGAGAAACCTCGTTTCCTTGTGTCTGTCACAGGACTCGTTTGTAAGATCCCCTTAGTGACTATAATAAGTTACAGAGAGATCTCTTATCAAGAAGAGGTGGTGTGCAGGGAAGGTCACTGGGTCTTTCTTAGAGACGACGTCCCAGTGATCCTCATCTCGTTTAATAAAACCTTAGGAGCTGTGGAACCCTGGTTCTGACCCAACAGAGAACCGAGAACAGAAATTACTTTCTACGTAAAAAATACGGTTAATCGAAGAGATATAGTCCCCCCTGACCCCCCAGAACGTAACCCTGACTTAGTAAAAGACTCACGAAATGAGGGTACAGACATTCATGGAATATTAGTGTGAGTACAACGAAAGGATCTAAGAATCCACCACCTTGAAAGAACCCAGACCGATACTGGTGACCCCCAACCCTCTCAGCAGACGATTCTCTCCATGAAGCGTCTCGGTAACATTTAGGTAACGTTCAATTCCTGAGACCCAAGACTTTTTCTTGGAGCCAGGATAGGTTTAAGTAAGCACGACGAGGTCGAGAACAGTCTTCCGAAGACTGACCGTGTCAGTCAAACCCAAGACAAAAAAAGAATTGTAGAGAAAGAACGTGCTTAACGAAGTTAAAAGGTCCCGAGTGTCAGAACTGTCAGCGGTGTAAAAACAACCGACCGAATCTAGGGAAGAAGTCGACCAACAAAAAGAAGAACAAATCTAGAAGGGAGGACTGATTAAACCTTCCAGAACGTACCGCTCTAGCTCTGTATCGATGCTTCATCCTTTTAGACTTTCCCGTGCTCCCTGTCTCAGTAACCAGGAAACCTTTCAGAGTGAAGTCTCCTCTTAGACGTACGTGGTACCGACACGAGTCAACGTGCTCCAAAACCAGACTTTAATTTTTTTTTTTTTTTTTGTAACCGTTACTCAGAAAAAGGATACGTCAGAGAGTAAACTTTATCCTGTAACCTTGAAGGGACCACCATGTCATCTATTCTTAGACCGACGGTCACGTCCCCTGTGTCCAAACTAGGGATCAGACCGTTCTAAAGTGTACGAAACCTCGTTGATTGGGGTACTTGGTGTTGATGACTCGGGCTTAAGATCTTAGGTATACGACGTTGATAACTCGGGCACACGGATCTCGGACACTAGGTTTTATTTTCTTCGGTGGTGTTACTCTTCGGACACGTGAAGTTCTTCTGATCGGGGACGAACAACTTTGATCTCTCTCGAACACTCATCGTTGTTTCTGGGTCGTGTTGGTTTTTTCACAAATTTTGTCTTTACCTTATAAGTGATCGTTAATAATTAATTTTAATTCTTTGTCTTATAAATGATGTTTTGTTTTCATATTATCTGTGTTTTGTATGACTTCATGGGAAATTTGGAACCTAAGTGTTTATTTCGAGGAAATTAAAGACACTGTTAACTAATTCAATTACTTTAAGAAACTTATTCGATTCGTACCCGCAAAGAAATTTAATCTTCGGTGTTGATAACATCAATGTTCATCAAATTTAGAGTTTGGATTAGAAATGTTTACACTTATGAATTTTCAATGGAGAAAGAGAGAATCAAGGGGTTGGTCAACCACTCCCTTTCTTGGTCCCGGTGTCGTCACTTTCGTGTTTTAGGATTGATGACCTGGTGGTCCCTTAAGGGGTTTTCAATAGAGAATGTGGGAAAAGAGTCGGGTAGTGATGGGTTCGTGCCATAATGGACAACCTGTCATTTCGACGATTTCGGTCTCCTTCTTCTCGAATGTAATAGGTTCTTTGAGATGAGGAACCTCTAGGTTATCATAATTATTGTATAAAGTTAATTGTTGGATTTAAAAAGTCTATACAAAATTATTCGTCGGTACAAATTTTTTGTTTAACTGATATACTCCCAGAACATAGATCAAACAAAGTGAAAAAGATAAAGTATAAGTCACGAGGTTACCGTGGGGTGAGGTCATGAGAACGGACCTTTTAGGGCACCTGCCTCCTCGGACCGTCCGACGTCAGGTACCCCAGCGGTTCTCAACCTGTGCTGACTCGCTGAAGTGAATGTGAAAAGTGAAAGTACGTAACCTCTTCCGTTACCGTCGGGTGAGGTCACAAGAACGGACCTCTTAGAGTCCCTGTCCCCTCGGACCACTCGACGACAGATACCCCAGTACGTCTCAGTCTGTGTTGACTTCACTGAATCGTCGTCGTCGTCGTCGAGGGTAAAGTGAAGTTAATACAAAAGGTTAAAGAGGTAGAGAAGAAACAAAATTATAAGAAAAAGTTCGGAAATAGTTCGTATCATCTTTTCGAGAATACACGTATTTATATATATATATTTAGTATGTATATTATATATAGAAAATCTCTTGAATACTTAAAAACGGATTGATTTTTGAAATATTGTAAAACTCAGGTCAACAAACTGAATTGTCTTTGTTTTACGATCTAAAGATTAAATTTTATCTGTACGTCGTTTGTTATTTTTAAATGACATATCGTATCCCTTGATATCGGTTATAGTATATTATTAGACATTACCTTTTATTGAAGTTTTTATTATACACATATGTATATCGACTTGGTACTTTTTTCTTAAGATGAAAAACTTTAAGTCATTACAAATGTAAAAACGGTCAAAAAGATTTATAAGATACCTGTAGATTATCGTTGTGTACTCTATGTTTTAAAATTTATATAAACACATCCTATATTTATCTTTAGATAATATAAATTTAATAATTACTGTAGTAAGTTCCATGAGAAGGGTAAAAAAGATGTGAACTATTTTTATAAGAGTCTCTTTACAATTATACAAAGTGATACTAATATGTATATAAATAAAAGGGAACAAAAAGAAGACTAAATCGAAATAAATAGAAACAAAGAAACAACAATCCACAGATCACCAAACACTACAAATAGAAACACTTAACATGAAAAATAGTAATTTTTATAAGTAAAGTTTTAATTATTTAAATTAATTCTTAGATGTTTAAAACTCAAAATATGTACGTGTGTTTTTGTCGTATTTTAGACCCCTCAATCATAGTGGTCTAATCCAATGTTTATCTTGAGTACCCAGGTGTTTGTAGACTCATGGAGGAGTCATATTCCTTCCGTAACAGTACCCCTGACAGGTGTGGGTCTTTACTACAGGGAGAAAGGAGGAAGTTGGTTGAATTAGGTTTCTGACGACCAAGATCCAAGAGGAACCACCAGGTCATCGATTCTGAGACGTGACAGTTACGTCCCCCGGTTGTAAACTAGGGATCAGTCTCTTAATCTAGGGTGTACAACGTTGATTCCTAAGTTTTCGATGTTGATTTCTAGGGTGCACGACATTGATTCTGGGCCACGTCGGTTTATTCATGTATTTATAATTTTTAGGTTTCTTTGTTTCTGACGACCAAGATTTCGGGAAGATAGTTCCCAGGGTTTTAAAAGTACGACTTATAAATTCGTTCCTTTAACCTTTATTTCTCTTTTACTCTATTATGTTTGTTATTTCTTGTTATATAGTTCGTTGATAATAAACTTTCAAGTCTTTTCTCCTCTTTTACTTTCCCCTGACCGGTTCTTAGTAGTAGTTTAACGTGAAAACAGAGGAGTTTACCGGACTGAGACTGAAGTTTCTCTACCCTTATGCTTTGGTGGACTGGACGGAGAACTCTTTGAATATACGTCCAGTCCTTCGTTGTCAATCTTGACCTGTACCTTGTTGTCTGACCAAGGTTTAGTCCTTTCCTCATGCAGTTCCGACATACTACAGTGGGTCGAATAAATTGAATATACGTCTCATGTAGTACTCTTTGCGACCCGACCTCCTTCGTGTTCGACCTTACTTTTAACGGTCCTCTTTATAGTTGTTGGAGTCTATACGTCTACTGTGGTGGGAATACCATCTTTTACTTCTCCTTGATTTCTGGAAGTACTACTTTCACTTTCTCCTCTCCCTTTTTCAACCGAATTTCGAGTTGTAAGTCTTTTACTTCTAGTACCGTAGGCCAGGGTAGTGAAGTACCGTTTGTCTACCCCTTCGTCACCTTTGTCACCGGTTGAAATAAAAAGACCCGAGGTTTTAGTGACGTCTACCACTAACGTCGGTACTTTAATTTTCTGTGAATGAGGAACCCTCCTTTCAATACTGGTTGGATCTGTCGTGTAACTTTTCGTCTGTGTAATGAAACGGTTGTTTGCAGGTGGATCCATTCCGATACCAAAAAGGACACCAGTACATACCTACACTCTCAACCTGACACTTCTTTCGACTCGTGTCTTCTCAACCACGAAAACTTGACACCACAACCTCTTCTGAGAACTCTCAGGGAACCTGACGTTCCTCTAGGTTGGTCAGGTGAGACTTCCTCTAGTCAGGACTCACAAGTAACCTTCCTGACTACGACTTCGACTTTGAGGTCATGAACTACGCTTCTCAACTGAGTAACCTTTTCTGAGATTACGACCCTCCCTAACCCCCGACCTCCTCTTCCCCTACTGTCTCCTACTCTACCAACCTACCGGAGTGACTGAGTCACCTGTCTCCAAACCCACCTGAGGTCCTCAACCACTACCTGTCCCTCCGGACCGCACGACGCCAAGTACTCCAGTGTTTTTCAACCTGTGCTGACTCACTGACTTGACTTGACTTGGTTTACTAGTAGTCAGACACCGTTTTACTCTTTTTTTTTTCTCCGACTCATGTGGACTTTGATTGTGTTGTAACATTTAGTTGGGCACTTTTTCTCTTTCACAACCAGAGAAACAGTACAGGGTTGAGACACTGAGGTACCTGACACCGGACGGTCCGAGGAGACAGGTACCTTAAGAGATCCGTTATTATGAACTCACTCAATGGTAAAAGAAGAGGTCCCCTAGAAGGGGGGAAGTTCCTGACTTGGGCCCAGAGGACGTAACGTCCGTCTAAGAAAGGATAGATTCGGTGGTCCCTTTGTGTTTAGTTGATATGAAGGTAAAAATTTTATTTCTCCAATTTTTTTCGGTACATTTCGAAAAGTATTCAGACTTAATTAAATTAATGACAGAAGGAAAAAGAGAGTAATTTTAAAGGAAAGATTTATATATCTCACGAAGGGACCATAGAGTCACGACCTCTCGGACGAACGGTTATGTCCTCTGTCCCCAAACTAGGGACCAGACCATCCTAGGGTGTAGGGAGTGTCGTCGACTCGGACACACGGTGTTGATAACTCGGACACTAGAACCTGGGTTCTCGGTGTTGGTGACTCGGGTATTCGTCGATGACTTCGGACGAGTGGAATCTCGGACCCGAGGGGCTGTTCTCTTCGGTGTGGTTCCTCTTAAGGGTCGTGGTGTGGATCTCTCATCGGGGAGAAGGATGTTGATCTCTTTTTCGGTTTGTCGTTACTTCTGGGTAAGAATTTAAGACTTTATTTAAGTGCAAGAATTTATTTATTTTAAATAAATTTTTCATCTGTTAAGGGACCACCAGGTCACCAATCCTGATACATGAAGGTAACGTTTGCCTTCTCCAACGTGGGGATCATACCCTCCATTCTAAGACGTTCAACGTACCGGTTTTATTTTCAAAATTTTTCATTATTTTCAGGAAAAAAACACTTTTCCACCTCTATCCAAAAAAAAGGAAAAGAAAATTTTAATAATGGACCATGTCATTTTTAAACTGTCAGGAGAAGGTAGGAGTCTAAAACCAAAACAAAACCAACATGAAAAAACTAGGTCCATTAGGACCCTATGTGATAAACCAAAACACCGATCTCTACCACAACGTAATCTTTTGGGAGTCAAAGTTCGACACTAGTGGTCGACACAGGAAGTCGTTTGATAAATTGTCCTCAGTTCAAAGGACACAAACTTTACTCCAACAAACCCCCCTGGTTACCCGAAGAGACCCCTTTTGGATCACCATTACCAAAGTAGGAAAACTATAGACTCCATTCTTGTTTCTGAAATTTTTATCTACACCCAAGTTAAAGATCTAGTCTTTGTAATAGTCGGTACACTAAAACTGTTTAAGGAACCAGAGAGATAGGGAGTCAAATGAATACATATAATCTTATTCTTCGTATTATTCTTGAAAGGATCACCAGGTCACCAATTCTGACGTGTGAAAGTTACGTCTCCAGTACCCAAACTAAGGACCAGTCCCTTTATTCTAAGGTGTACGGAACCCCATATCCTCCTTTGTTTTCGTATTATCATGACTGAAATGACTCATTGATGCTCTTATTTTACTCTACTATATACATTTCCGAATCGTGTCTCGACCGTATATTATTTACAAAATATGTACTCTCGAATTTTTTTTTCAGACGGATGTCCGGTTGTAATTTTTTTTTTTTTCTCTCTCTATCTCTTTTATTTAAATTATCATCAATAATAATATCTTGGTTAAATTAGGAGTCAAACGGTATAGGACGTTTTGTTCTAGATTAAGAAAAAAAGACAGAAGTGGATTGTATAACATCCGGTGTGTGATATTATTTTCTAGAGTCTCGTGTTGTAAATCTCAGTTTCGTGACTCGGAAATTCTTTCTAAAAATTTTATCTGTAATCACTATTGTAATTGGTGTTCTTTTTGTCGTAAAACTATTTAGACACGATTTATGTTTATGATCCGATTTATGTTTAGGTGAACTTAAGAACCGTAAATTCGAATGACGAAAGGAGAAAAGAATTTTTTTTTTTTTTTTTTCAAACCGATGTGATCGAGAAAGCGACACTTTTCGACATCCTATAAAAGAGGTTTCTGGTGACCAAAAGTGTGGTGGTAAAAATCTTTTGTTTCTGTAAGGTTAAGATTAGAGGTCTTTCAGCCGTTAGAAATATTCCTACATAAAAGTCTATTGTTTTTCGTTAGGTAGGGTAAGTGATCTTTAAGTCTTTAAGTTGTTATAGTCATATTCGTATGAAATACAGAATATAGTCCTAATGTACCGATTTTTAATAATCCCCGTATATTAGATTCACGACGTTAGTCAGTACTTTTAATTTTAAAAATACGACTCCGTTCATTAGACATATACGGTCTCCCACAGTACCCTAGACGAAAACTTTCATCAAATATTGAACTAGAGACAGAGTATATAAGAAAATATAAAAAATTACCTTCACGAAATCTTTAAGTCTGAACATTAATTCTATTACAAATGGTAAGTTTGGAATAGAGGACTTTTTCTCGGACAGTTCCTTTACCTTTTCCATACTCGTTGTACCTGACCTTTCTACACCGGAGAAATTTACCATTGTCGGAAAAATACTCTAGGACTTTCTCCGGTTACTGGGGATTTTTGGGTTGACGTCCTTTCTTTGGTGACCCATGGTGAGTCGGTTTGTTAGTCTTTGTTTTATTCGTGAGGGTGTTCTAGAATTAAAATAGTGAACCGGGGTGACTACTTTACATTGGGGAAAACACTATTTGATTTAATAGGGGTCCTGACTTGAGACTCTCCTCTCCGTTATTCGAAAAAGACTTTAAGCCCCCGTACCCCCCTTCTCTCCCTTGGGTAAGATAATATATCTAAGTATAAATTTATACCTTAAAAGATGTGTAGAATAAAAGGAATAATTAAATATTTGTAATAATTTACGAAATAAAGGAAAAAACCCACGAAATAAAAAATATCTCATAAATTCAGTATCTTTTTATGTAAATGTTAACTTATGATTAAGGTGAAGACAAAAAGTAAAGACTACTTTTGACTGTAAAGTCATAAAGAGTCTTTAGTCAAAATAAGAGAGATTTCATATAAGTTCTCAGACTCACGTACCTCCATCGATGTCCTATTGTACTAACCTTGTTTTTTATTCTCTTATTACAGGAACAATAGTTTGTATGTATCATCCAGGGTCTCCCCCGGATGTACGTTAATTAATTATGATAGACCACTCGAGATACAAGGACCTCCTCTTTTGTTTCGTTTTACTTTGTTTGATCGCTTTGAAGGTTGTTGACACCCTATGTTTCGTAGTGAACCCAATTGATCATAAAAGTGGTCTCCCGTAGTTCTAGGAGTTGGGTATTATTAAAAAGGGGGGATTTCACAGTAACACTGTATTCCCTGACCTCAACCTCATTCTGTACTCTAGATTTGTAATGACGGTTCCTCTATTCCCGGTTGAATATTAAATTTTGTACCTTTCTCTAAGATCGGGTTTTATCTTTTAGCTTCCAATGTCTCTTTCACCTCTTCTCCGATCTAGTTCAGGGTCCCGGATACATACATAGACGATTAATAAGTGTGTATTAAATTTGTATCGATTGGTTTAACTAGTTATTTGTCCTAGTCTGAAGACGGAGTCATAATAAACTCAAATGATTCGTCAGAAAGGGATTTCTCGGAATTTTTCCCCTCCACCCTCCTTCGTTTTTGTTAAAGACTACGTTAGTGGAACGGATCTTTGACTTTTCGACAGAAGGATTTGACATAGTCAACAGACATTTCCTGTTATAACTGTCATGACACTATCTTTTTAGAATAGGGTGGATGTAGGGAGGAGGAAGACCTAAAGGGTCAGGGGACCCCGTCCTTCACCGACTTGACTACATTGGTAGGTCGGGTGTACAGTTAAATTTTAATATGACGTTAGGAAGGGTGGTGGTCATCACCGGTTTTTTCACCACTCATAAACGTATGTATCTCGATCAAAGCTTTCTTTGAGACTAAAGTATCAGTGAGGTAAGTCGAAGAATCTTAAATTTCCGACGACGTGAACTGACTCTTTATGTTCTGAATTTTTTTTCGTAAAGAAAAATTTCCCGTGGTGAAGCGAATCAAAGGAGGTCATTGATTCAAGACTTCCTTCTCCTCCACCCGCCCGACGAACATCAAGGATCTATCAAAAGATGGTGTCCTTCACACTCTCGAGAGGCGTGTACCTTTCTGACACCTCCCTTTGAGTGATCTTACGGTCGTCTAAATCAGTTTCCGAGGAAGGTATACATTTTGTGGGAACGACGGGACGGCTCTCGTTCCTCCCTTTTTTCGGGTTTCCCGGTGTCTTTCCCTTCCCTATTCAATTTTACCTTTCTCTTACTGGGGCGGTTATTGTTCTTTTCGTATTTCGTACAACTCTTCTTCTCCTTTTTCGTCTTCCTTCTTTTACGGATTTCTTTTTTTTTTTTTCGTTTTCATCTCTTTCCCCCTTCTTTGTACATCGTTATGTCGATCTTATATTTTTCTGTTGACCTAGTTTTGTGTTCTGATTTCAATCTTTCTACCTCCCCACCCCTTTCTCTTTGAATCTTCTCATCTCCCTCCCTTTTTATGCCTCCGTTTCTTCGTCCACCCCCTCCCCTCCCTGTTTGATCTATTTCTTCTGACCTCCTCCTTCTCTTTGTTTCCCGTCCCTGTCTCCACTAGGCTTTGAGGTCGGGTAGTTAAGGCCTAGTCTCGACCCTCGGTATCGATTGGGAGTCGATTTACCATTCGCCACTGGGTCCTCAAGAGTTATACTCGATGATCAGAAACGTTTCTCTATCCCCGTCACCTACGATTATTGAGAGTATGAACTAAGACTTCAAATTAACTTTGGTATTGTACCAAAATTTGTGACAGTCTGTAACTGTTGGTTCGATTAATGTTAGAGAATTGACCCCTCACTTCTGTGAACCCAAAGTTGGACACATTGGTTGCGTTTGGTCATTTTAGTCCTTTAAGTGAGTTTTAGTTGCAATGGCCTCCGAAAATCAAGAGTCTTTGTTGCGACTGATTAGGGGTTTGGAGAGGAATAGACGTATGGGCGGAACAAATTAACATGCGTATTTAAGGATTATACAGAATTTTACGAGAGCGGGATTGGCCAAGTGGTCGTGTAAAAGGTTTGAGGAAAACCGTAGGACTCACTCCGGATTCCTCCGGCTGTAAAAAATTAAAATGAAATATTGTAACTCCTCTCCCCCTCCACCTTTCCTACCCGTAAAAAGTCAAGTCTCGCCTGGACTCCAACGACGGGACATCGCGGCGTGAATTGGGCAGACCCACGTCGCGAGTCGCGTGAGGCGGCCGTGATCTGACGTGGATTATCTGAGGAGCGAGTTTCAGAACTTTTCGAAAAGTTTGTACATAAATATTTGACTAGTAATGACATAATACGTCGAGTAAAACACGAGTTCTCACCTCGGCCCCTCATCCCCTTCTTCGTTACCCGCTCAACCTCGACCCCTTTCTGAGGGTCCAGTTCATTATAAATAAGAGAACAACTATGTAATTAAAAATAACCCAGTCTTTACGGGTTAAACACAAGGGGTAATATCACCCTCCACACATCATGACACTGCCCGGTCGTTGAAGGGCTGGCGAAAAACATCTCTGACGCGTGTCGGGAATCATCGACTTAGCGAAACCCTCACGCCCACTCTCCTCCCTTCCTTCTCTCCTCTCCCCACTCCTCCTCTCCCTCTCTCTGGACCGGGTCAGAGAAGGGCTGTGCACTCCACCGCCGCCAGGGACCGTGGGGGCCGGGGCCGGGGAGTGCACGGCAGGCTTCACAGGGACGTGGGCCGAGGCGTGCAGAGGGTGGGATCCCGGGGTGAGGTCCTAAGGCACGATTACTACGCTGCCGTTCGGCCGCGAAAGCCGCTGGCTCACCGCGGGCATTCCCAAAGCTCTTCCGGTAAAACTGTCTTGTGATAAGGTAAGGGATGAGGGAAGGAGGGGCTAGGCGTCTTGAGGTCCAGTTGGAGGCCGTTCGGAGAGGCCGATGGAGGTGAGGTTTTCAAAGCAGGGACTTCGGAGGAGGGGCTTTTCGAGTCCCTTCCGTTCGCGGTTTACAAGAGGGCTGCTCGACCGGGGGACGCAATCGTACCCCCTCCTTCTTTTGAGGAAAACCCCCATGTGAACTCAGGTGTGGGCTTTGAGCGGGATTGAGAAGCGCGAGGAGTCGGGCTCCGCGAGCCTGGAGGCAAAGAGGAGGCTCCCCGTAGAGAGCGCCCGTGTCAGCCCCTTACGGGGGAGGGTTTCGGTGCGAGCGGGAGGGGGTTAGGAGGTCAAAGGTCGCCTCGAGCCCCAGGGCCGGGCTCCGCGAGGCGAGAGGGGTGGGCCGCAGGGTCGGGCCGGAGTCCCGTCCGCCGGCGCAGGAGACCGGCCCCCATAACAAATGGTGGGCGTTGTTTTCGCGGGGTTCGCCGGAACCCACCCCCCAGCGGCGCCCCTCACCCGGGTAGGGACTCTGCGGGCGCCGGGGCGCCTGCGCCTTGGGGCCGGGTTCAGGTCGGGGTCGGCACGTGACGGGAAGCGTTGGGGAAGGCCGGAGGCGCACACGGAGGGGTCTGGGGGACGGGAGACGGGGAGAGGGTCGAGTGGTGACCGGGGGAGTCCGAGGCTCCTGACGCGCGCAGGGGGGCCGAGGTTCGGACGTGGTCGGGAGCCCCTTTGAAAGGTTGAACGCTAGCAGGGGTGTTGAAGCCTCAGCCCCCGGGGCCGCCCGCGCTCCCCGCGCCCTCCCGGGGCCCTCCTGTGGATGGCCGACGGACCGTCCCAGTCCCGGGCTCGGGGGCCCCACCCGCTGACGAAGGGTTTCCAGGTGTCGCGTCTCCGTCCATCTCAACGTACTGACCCCGCCCCGTCCCCCCGCAGGCCCCCCCGTCTGGGCCCTCGTCTCCCGGGTCGCCGACGCGCGTGTTTCGCCGCGCCCTCGCCCGACGCGACGGTGAGGGGCGGTCCAGTCGGGGGGCCTCGTCGTGACAGAGGGGTCCTGTCTGGAGTCCCTCACTTCGACCCCGAGACGGAAGGGACCTGGGACGAGACGACTCGCTCTCCGTTTTGCGCTCGACCTAAAGGGGTTTGACCTCGACCTGAGGAGAGATCTGGGAATGGGGAGGGGAACCGGGAGAAGAAAGGGTTGGCAAAAAAAAAAAAAAAAAATTCCAGTTTCCTCTTATAACCTCTCCCTTTTGCAATAGTTCTAGAAGAACAGTACTGGAAAAAAAAAAAAAAAAAATTCTCCATGAGAGACCGACTCACTTTTCAAACCCCCCAGAGACTTACCTTACAAACCTATAGGTAATTATAGGTAATTACCTATGTAATTACCCCTACGGTCCAGTCTCTACGGTGGTAACTCGTTATAAACCCAGCGCTCGTTACCTTTTGACGGGAGTCGTAGAATCTCTCTTCGGTCTCTTCCCAACACAAGGGAACTGAGTCTCGAACTACAGACGTTCCCAGTAGTATTGTAAAAACAATGAATAAACGGAAACATGCAACCGCCATAAGTGAAAGGCTACTTCTTCTGTGTCCTTATTTAATCAAAAGTAGTAATTCTCCTTATTGGTCACCGTCATATGGTTTTCATTCTGACTGACCCCACAAGCTTAAAGAGGAATTCTCAGACTACCCGATAACGAAGAAGGTCGTCTGTCAATAATTTGTCTGTACCCTTAGATTTAGAAATTACCTCAGTGTCACCATTCCTTGTATCTTTAGTAAGAAGGGTCCAGTTTAAAGTTACCTTTCCTTTTCTGATGAAGATAACGGAAGGTGTGGTAAGATAGGAATAGGACGTGTATTAAAAATAAGAAACAATATGTACGAAATTATTTGTATTGGTCTAACAAGAAAACTCTTTCTAAGGATTTGAAAGTTGGAAAGAGTGACTAACTAAGTAAGTTTAAATAAGAACTCGATCCTCGACCCGTAGGTCTCAAATTACGTTAAACGAAGGATGGGTCCTCCTTACGTGTAAGGTCCAAACGTCCGTCTCGTTTGATTACCGAGGTGACGTTATAAAAGTCCCGATGTCAGCCTATTTATGAAACTAACCTCTTTCTTTATACCAAAAATTTTATTTTGAAGATGTGTTTACGGTGAGAAGAGTTACAATGGCTTTCGGATTAACAGTCATAGAACAGTCTTTTTTAGAGGATCCTGGTTTTACTTTTCTTACAACCCTCTCAAACTGAGTTTTGAATTAAAAGAATTTCTTGTTTCCCTCTTTCCGATAGTACTTGATCGTTATAGGACCGAAAACAGTTAATTAACTTTACTAAATGAATTTTTCCATAACTCCCCGAAGGGACGACCAGGTCACCGATTCTGAGACTCGAGGGTAACGTCCCCCGATCCCAAGCTAGGGACCAGTCCCTTGATCTAAGGGACACGATGATGTTTCTAGTTTATAGAGTGTACAGCGTCGGTTCATTTAATAAAATTTTTCTTCTTCCTTTTTTTTTTCGATAACTCTACCTTTTTAGTGTGTTTCTATATCTCTTTACAGGTTCCGTTACGAATAAGAGAAGTAAAGAATTTGTAATAAACTCCGGTATGATACACGGTCCGTGTCAAGGTATGAAACCCCCTTTGTCGTCCTTCGTTTGACTTTAGAGAAGAGATCACCACGAACGTAAGTTATTACCTCACCTCCGTTCCTCTTATTTTCGATCTTTCGTCTTATGTGTATCATACAGTCTACCATTACCACTCTCACCCTCCCCCCTCTTCCTCCCATCCCCTGTGACCTAGGACCCCTTTCGGGGTTAAAATTTAGGTCGCTAGTCGAGTACCTTATCTAGACTTTCTCTAATCCCTCCTTCGACCCCCTCTAAAATACGAATCCTTCCTCGTTTACTGTTCCGGGACTTCCACTCAAACATGGACACCACTGTTTTGTTAAGGTGACATAAAGTGTTACCATCTTTTAACCTTTGACCTTGAAGGGACCACCAGGTCACCAATTCTGAGGTGACGTCCCTTACATGCAAACTAGGGATCAGTCCCTTGATTTTAAAGTGTGCGGTACAGGTTTTTCACTTTAAGTTAATTTTTTAGTCTTTGACTCATTCTCAGGTAATTTTTGTTTCCTTTTTTGTCCTATCTATCCAGGGTTACTGGTTCAGACTCTGTTAAAACTCAAACCTTTTCTTCAAATAGAACCTTTTCGTTTAAACTTTCAGTAGTCGTACAACTACTGTTACTTTCAGTGAAATCATAGACTCTGAATTTTGTATCGGGATCGTTTTAGACCAAGTAAACTTGGACAATCTTTTCCCCAGACTATTAATATTGTCTTTGATTTTCCAACTCATTTAACACTGTTTGATTTGTTATTATACTCCATAGATGGGTTTCTCTTCTTTTCTTTCACGTCAAGAAAGGTCTGGAGTCATAGTTTCTTATTTACAAATTCGTTAAAGGATGATAGAAATGGGTAAGAATTATTGTTTCGTTCTTAAGGTCAGAATAAAGGTTTTTGGAGAGATCCTCTCTCTCCACTTTTATTCCATCCATAACCTAGAAATCCCGAAGGGACCACCACACATTGAAGAATTTATGTATAGAGATTAAAGTCGAATTAACGGAACAAATGATTAATTGAAGTCGTTACAGGAGATAGCCGGTTTTTTTTTTTTTCAAAAAAAAGATAACCGTTTTTTTATCTCCCATCCCCTGTGACCTAGGACCCCTTTCGGTGTTAAAATTTAGGTCGCTAGTCGAGTACCTTATCTAGACTTTCTCTAATCCCTCCTTCGACCCCCTCTAAAATACGAATCCTTCCTCGTTTACGGTTAAACGAAAGATAAAAAAGTTAAACCGTCTTGATTGACGACTACCTCTTGAGAAGTCAAGTCAGGTCAAGTCAGCGAGTCAGCACAGGCTGAGAAACGTTGGGGTACTTAACGTCGTGCGGTCCGGAGGGACAGGTAGTGGTTGAGGGCCTCAAGTGAGTCTGAGTGCAGGTAGTCAGGCACTACGGTAGGTCGGTAGAGTAGGAGACAGTAGGGGAAGAGGAGAACGGGGGTTAGGGAGGGTCGTAGTCTCAGAAAAGGTTACTCAGTTGAGAAGCGTACTCCACCGGTCTCATGACCTCGAAGTCGAAATCGTAGTAAGGAAAGTTTCTTTAGGGTCCCGACTAGAGGAAGTCTTACCTGACCAACCTAGAGGAACGTCAGGTTCCCTGAGAGTTCTCAGAAGAGGTTGTGGTGTCAAGTTTTCGTAGTTAAGAAGCCACGAGTCGGAAGAAGTGTCAGGTTGAGAGTGTAGGTATGTACTGGTGTCCTTTTTGGTATCGGAACTGATCTGCCTGGAATCAGCCGTTTGAGAATGTGTAGGTATTTTCATTTTTAACACGTTTGTTGTCTTTCTGTCTGAATGATAAGAGATATTCCTCTTGTCCGCACCTACCTACCTAACTATCTACTATATTACTATATTATCACCGATCCTTTCTCAATTATCAGGGAACCACTACACCCTGTGATTGATGTTAGTCTCTCCAGGACCTTCTCGTCCCCTCCTACCCGTTCTATTTGGACACGATTATCGAGTCGTAGCTTTTTCTGCATTGCGATAGTTAAGACGATTTTCAGGTTCTTTCGTTCCTTTTGGATCTCAACTTTTCTGGGTCTTTTTAAGAGTCTCTTAAAAGTACCTCGTCCAGACGTCCTTAACCGTAAATGAACAGTCAAATGACCGTCTACGTCTGGATTTTAGAAAAGTGAGTTCAAAGATTTGACTTAGTTTCTAACAGTTCTTTTGTCCCATGTATATTGTACACCATCCATGTTTGGTTTTCTGTGGAGTCAACTCTTCCACCATCTACTTTGGTTTGACTATAAGACTCCCTCTTTTTTTAAATCCGAACGGTTTGACCAAAACCTTAACTAAAACCTTTCTTCACCTTTTTAATTGTATGGAAGTGTCATTGATATCTCTTACTTCTATATAAGATCAATACTATTGCTTTGTTCTCGAAAATATTATATCAGTCGAAGGTTTTCTTGGTATAGGAAACCTGAAAGGACTGTCATGTTATTAATTTTGAGATTTTATAAAAAAATTAATTTCTTATTTGTATAGGGTTTAGTTCTTGATAGACTCACACCAGTTCGAGTCAGACAAAACCATTTTTGAGGAAGAGATGAAGATACTGTTTTAAGTCGGTCAAAGGGGTAAATACTGAACAGGTCGTTGAAGTTACCATTTGAAAGGTTGGGTGATTAAGTAAGTAGGAGAATTGGAGAGGTCTTAAATTGGATAGGACCTTCGTAGGACTAAACTGAAGATGTAGGTGTAGTATGTAAAAGAGATGACAAACATTTGTCGTCTTAAGACACTCTCGGAATCGGTCGAAACTGTAGAATTCTGAATTTAGACGTAATCCAGACATAAAGAGGAAGTCAAGTCAAGTCAAGTCAGCGAGTCAGCACAGGTTGAGAAACGCTGGGGTACTTAACGTCGTACGGTCCGGAGGGATAGGCAGTGGTAGAGGGCCTCAAGTGAGTCTGAGTGCCGGTAGCTCAGCCACTACGGTAGGTCGGTAGAGTAGGAGCCAGCAGGGGAAGAGGAGGACGGGGGTTAGAGAGGGTCGTAGTCTCAGAAAAGGTTACTCAGTCGAGAAGAGTACTCCACCGGTTTCATGACCTCGAAGTTGAAATCGTAGTAAGGAAGGTTCCTTTATGGTCCCAACTAGAAGAAGTCTTTCCTGACCAACCTAGAGACTCGGTCCACACGTTGTATTGTTAAACTAAATATACGTGGTACTTTACTAATGGTGTTATTTAAATCGCTTATTCGAAATAGAGTATATCTCCATGAAGGGACCATCGAGTCTGTCATTTCGCAGACGGATGTTACGCCCTCTGGACCGAAACTAGGGAACCCAGCCGTTCTAGGGGACCTCTTCCTTTACCGTTGGGTGAGGTCATAAGTACGGACCTTTTACGGTACCTGCCTCCTAGGACCACCCGATGTCAGACGTCCCAGTGTTTCTCAGCCTGTGCTGACTCACTGAAGTAAAAGTGAAAGTACATCTATGTTTTACTTTCTTTTAAAGAAAGGAACGCTACTTTTGAGAATGTTAAATGAGAGAATTTAAAATGTATGCTGTATATCGTCACAATATAACACAACATGTAATATAGGGATCACGAATAAATAAAATATTAACCTCCAAAAACATGGAAAACTGATAGAAGTAGGTTAAGGTAGAGGGGGCTGAGAGGTGGAGACTATTGGTGTTTAGACTAGAAAGAAATATACTCAAAGAAACAAACGACTAAATAAAAACTTCACATCAACTGGATGTTGTCAGACAATCAAAGACAAGGTGTTGTGTCACTAAGTTATAAAGATGGATAATGTTTTACTATTGGTGTTATCTAAAGAAAAAGTATATAAAGAAAAATTAATAAATAAACCGACACTACCCAGAAGTAACGACACGCCCGAAAAGAGATTAACACCACCCGCCCTCGGCGAGAGATCAACACCACGTACCCGAAGACTGATAGCACCGAAGAGAACACCTCGAGTCCGAGTCTCGTACACCCGACGTCATCAACGACACGTCCTCGAGTCACCAACGCCGAGGACCCGAGATTTCGTGTCCGAACTTTCAACACCGTACCCCCGAATCAGCGAGGTATCGTACACCCTAGAAGGGCCGTAACCGTCCGTCTAAGAAGTGGTAACGAGGTGGTCCCTTCGAGATGTTAGCTAAAGAATTAATGGAGAGGGAGGGAAGGACTTGTCATGACAAAGGAAGGAATGGACTTCAAAAAACGGACAATGTACCGGCAGGTAAATGAACACGGGAAGTCGGATCAGAGGTACGATGAGATAACCTCGTAATGATGTAATTACTTGGGAAGAAAAATCAGAGAAGTCCGAGAAGAAGTGATCATGGAAGAACAGATGACAGATCGTCAGAAGGTACACATAATATGAATCCTGTACGAAAACGAAACAGAACGAAAGGGCAGATAGAAATCGGGTTAAAGAGAGGTACTGTTTAAGATAAAGTACGATAAAGGACAAGGATATTGTCGATAAACAAAGACTCAGGTAACTGGATGAGAGGGCTTCAATGTGAGTGTTGTGTCGAAGTAAGGGAAAAAAGTAGGGGGGACGGGACTGAGAGCCTCTTCCGTTACCGTTGGGTGAGGTCATGAGAACGGACCTTTTAAGGTCCCTGCCTCCTCGGACCATCCGACGTCAGGTACCCTAGCGTTTCTAAACCTTGCTGACTCGCTGAAATGAAAGTGAAAAGTAAAAACACGTATCCTCTTCCTTTGTCGTTGGGTGAGGTCACAAGAACGGACCTCTTAGGGTCCCTGCCGCCGCGGATCACCCGACGGTAGATACCCCAGTGTGTCTCAACCTGTGCTGACTTCGCTGAATCGTCGTCGTCGTCGTCGGGGATGGGATGTAAAACTTTAAAGAGTAGGGACCTTAAAACACTGTGGATATCCGGTAGGACCAAGAAGAGGATCTTCAGGTTGGTTTTACGGAAGTGGTAGAAGAAGGAGACCTATGAAGGAAGAAGTCTCGGGAGAACCGTAACGTTTGTGAAACCTAGAGGAACAGGTCTTTTGAAGGTTTCGACTGAGAGGTCGGGACTTACAAAACGAGACACAGACGTCAGGTAATAGAGATCGGGGACTTCGGTACACGACACAAGGAGTAGAAAGAAACGTAAAAGTGGACTCTGTACGACCCTGGACGAAACGAGACTATGAACAAAGAGTATTATAGTGTGTACCACTGAAGATGGATCGTCCGTGTAATTTCGGTGGACAGACTTATTAAAAGTTTACAAAAGAAGGAGGGAAGACTCTTAAGTGAATTTCGACAGCTATTAAACCGCTCAGAGAAGATTTGTTTATATGAAAGAGATCGTAACATTTATCTCCCCTACCTTTTCAACCCTGTCTATGACAAGACGGACCTTACAGGAAGAGGGAGGACAAGAGAGAAAGGAGATATAATGAGAGTATCAACGGTCCGACCGTGTGAAAAGAAGTAGGGAGTTTATGGTCGAGTGTTTCGAGGAACAGACACTTTGGAGTGTATTATTGCCTCCGTCTTAATCCTCGAAGCATCGAGAGAGTTGTGTCGAAGACGTTATCAGGACATAGACAGTATCATGAAGAGTGAGCACGGTGGGGCCAATGATTTGACATGTGGAGAGTTTCCTGAAGAGAAGGAAAAGATATAAAGGTCACGATCAAGGACCAGGTGTTGTATCACTAAGCATTTTGTTTCGTCTGTGGGTTATAGACAATTTACTGAGAGTCTCCAGGATAGATTTGATAGATTTGAGACACTGACATTAATACATTAAGATACACGCTCACGATTCAGTAAAGTCAACACAGTCTGAGAAACGTTGGGATACCTGACATCGGAGATAGGTGCCTAAGAGGTCCATTTTTGTACCCTCACCCAACGGTATGCGAGGAGGTGCCCTAGAAGGACTGGGTCCCTAGCTTGGACTCAGAAATACAGAGGACGTGACCGTTCGTCAAAGAAATGGTGACCATGGTGGACCCTTCGGGTATATTAAGATATGCAAACGTGTTTACTCCGATTAAAGAACCATTAGAAGTGTAACAGTGTTATGGAATGTGTACTGTCTTTTACATTTCAAGAACGGCGTCCGAGTGTGTTTCGTCCCTGTGACATCCAGGGAAAGGGTAGGGGAGAAGAATCTATATTCTACGTAAAGTTTTTATAGATAGTAACGGAATTTCGAACGATTTCGGAAGTGGTAGACTTCTGAAGATAATAAATTTTAGGTGACTGTTGAGTCAAGGAGATCTTTTAACAAGAAAAAATTTTTAACTAATTAATTAGTCAAATAAACGTACTCGACTTAGAATCGACACCGTACGTCCTAGAAACTAGAAGGAACACCGAACTAAAGAAACAAACAAACCCAACACCGTACACTTGCGAATCAACGCCGTACACCCTAGATCAAGGGACTAGTCCCTAGCTTGTATCCGGGGTATATAGCTCTCGTGTCTCAGAATTGGTGATCCGGTGGTTCTTGGGATCTTTTGACAAGAACTTGTTAGGATGATCCCTTAAGGGACCACCAGGTCACCAATCTTGAGACACGAAAGTGACGACCCCGGACCCAACCTTGGGACTGGTCCTTGATTCTAGGATGTTAGACACTCATCGGACCGGTTTTTTAATTTATTAATTTTTAATTTTAATTTTTTTTTAATTTGTTCTTTATTGGTATGGTTTTTATGTATTGGAGACTTAGTAGAGGGGACGAGTCGTAAGTACTTCTTACCACAACTTGAAGTAATTAAATACGAGTGACTATTACACTAAGACTGTGACAAGCAATGATAATAGATACAGGTGTAAAACAAGGGGGTTGATACACTTTTGAAGTCTCATTCTGAGTATAGGAGATAAAGAAAACACAGGATAGAGAAATCTCTTTGATTATGATATTATGGGAGTTATTTATAAGGACTGTCTGGTTTATAACTGACTGTCTTCGTCAACCTATTATATAGGGTACAATAGAAGAGTCACTTTTTGTGATTCATTTAGGTAGTCACAATAATAACGAGGTCCCACACTTATTATATTGACGATGACAACTAACTTACGGTAGAAATGTGTAATATGATCTGAAAGATTTGTTTGTACCGAAATTCAACGGCACATTTATGGGATCTGAAGGTTCAAATAGAGAGATCGGACTTGGGGTAAAAACTCGAGGTCTAATAAAACTGAATATAGGAAGTGCCTGAAAAATTTGAGTTGGAAAGGTTATAATGTAATGAGAATTTTCTGAGGAATGGTGACTGAAGATATGTGTGAAGGTTGGGGGCGGGATGGGACTGAGATGGTATATAGATCGATGAGGAGGTAGAAGAAATGGTCGAGTAGTAAGAGGTTGACCGGTAATCCATAACGTCTATGAGTTCCGACCCCGAAGGAACCACCGAGTCTGTTATTTCTTAGACGGACCTTACGTCCTATAGACCCAAACTAGGGACCCAGACCTTCTAGGGGACCTCCTCTCTCACCGTTTGGTGAGGTCATAAGAAACCTCTTAGGGTACCTGTCTCCTTGGACCTCCCGATGTCAGGTATCCCAACGTTTCTCAGTCTGTGCTGATTTCACTGAATCGTGTGTACCTGTACGCGTTCCGACTCAAGATCCAAGAGAGAGAGAAATCGACCCTGAATTAATTATAAAATAAAAGTCGGGTCCGACGAGGTATATAAGTGGAGAAGTCATAGAGGAGAACCTCCAGAGACTCCGGAGACGTATGAGTTATACAACGCTCGTTCGTTGAGTAAGACAGGGGACAGGAAAGTGAAACGGGATCTCGTTTCCTAGAGAAGGTCACTAGGAACGGAGTCACTTAGGTAGGTCAGCACATTGGTCCTTGGATCCTTCATCAAAACTGTAGAGGGAAAGGAGTCGGGAAAATGACTTAGACAACGGTTCAAGATAGGGAAAGTAGTGAAGTCAGACAGAGTTTAGGTAGGTGAAGACAGGTAAGGGTACCGGAAATGAGATCTGGTTGACGGTGATAAAACGTTATCACATGAGTATGGGTGAAAACAGGATAAAGTAATAGATTCGGTGTCCGTCTTACTGGTAAAACTTTATATGGAGTGGTATAATTTGTGTCGAATTGTGACCGAAGTACAACGAAATCCCTATTACAGTTCTGAGGATTTCACCGATGTTCCGACGGTCACCGATATTCTGAAGTAGATAAAGAGATGGAGTAGAATGTAGTGTATATAGGATCAAAAGGGGTGAGGTCGGAGTTACCGAAATAAGATGTTAACGTTCGGTTATTAAGACAAGAACATTTGGTCACTTAAAGTAACCGTCTATACAAAATAAAATCCGTTTCGTTCGTGAAATGTCAAGAAGGCAAATCGTCGAGGGAGATAATAGAATGGCCCCTTCCTTTACCGTTGGGTGGGGTCCTGAGAACGGACCTTTTAGGGTACCTACTTCCTCGGACCATCCGACGTCAGGTACCCCAGCGACTCTCAGTCTGTGTTGACCTGCTGAAATGAAAGTGAAAAGTGAAAGTACGTAACCTCTTCCTTTACCGTTGGGTGAGGTCACAAAAACGGACCTCTTAGGGTCCCTGCCGCCTCGGACCACCCGACGGCAGACACCCCAGCGTGTCTCAACCTGTGTTGACTTCGTTGAATCGTCGTCGTCGTCTATAATAGAATGTGTTAACAGTTATATTCACTGGACGGATTTGGGACGTCCCCGTATCATACCATTACGTAAACTTCAACACTAATCTGGGAACTTCTGGGGTTTGAGAAGATGGTAATCGAGACTAAGAAAAAAGACCTTACGGATTAAAAAACCGGTACGGTACCCCGTGCGTACTAGAATCGAGGAGTTAATACCCTGCCTTTGAAACCCAAGTTAGTAATGAAGGAATTTCTTCCGAAGACATTTGCACAAATCCAGTAAGGAGAAAAATACGACAATATAGTAGTACGTGATTCGGAAAAGAGTCTTCATGAATAGGGTCAAAGTTAAAATGTATTTAAAGAGACCAATAAACTAATTCTAGAGGGAAAGGGTGATCTTATATTTGAGGGACTTCACGTCCCTAGTTCAAAGATAAATGACAACATAGAGACTATGTATCGTGGACATATTCTTTATGGACAACTGTTGTTTTTTTAATTACTCCAGTCAAGAAATTAAAGATCAAGCAACGATATAGATTAACATTGATGTAACTCTATTACATCAAACAGAAGACTTTATGAGTCTTTTAAGAATGAGTAAAAAGTTCCGAGTCAAGTTCTGAGATCGAAAAGGATTATAAGGAGGGTGGTGGGGTAGGGTTTTCTGGACCGGAGAGAGGAGAAACATGGAATATCATGAAGAACGTGCGGGGATTATAACCTATCTATGACTGTTTAACATGAAAAACATATATGAAAAAAAAACTTGTCGAACGAGAGAATGTTTTCAGAAACATCCTTAAAATAGAATAAAAATATCGAACTGGTAGATTGTATTACCGACCGTATGTCATCCACCTACCATTTATACATAACCAACCTACTTATTACTAGACAAGACGTCCAGATCCCCACGTGTATGATTCCTTTACTTTCCTTATATCGTATTTGATTCACGACTCGTGACACCATCCAGGAAACGACTTTACTGTACAGTATAGAGTCCCCTTCCTAGTGAGTAGAAAATGTCTAATTTTTGACTTCTAGTCCGGAAATAACGGAAATTCTAGTGAATGGACAATTCGGGTCTTCGTCAGTACAAAGACAAACAAAAGTGATATGACATAATCTTTAAATTACATGTCGAAACCACCTGACATCTTTTTCTGTTGATCTTTTACAATGAAAAGTAAAAAACCTATGGACTAGTGATTGCGGTATTAAATTTTTTTCTGTGACAAAGGATTTTAAGGACGAAAATCCTGAAGGGACCACCAGGTCACCAATTCTGAGACACGAAGATGACGTACCCCACATCTAAGTTAGGGACCAGACAGGGACCAACCACTTTATTCTAGGGTGCACAGTGCTCCTCTCCGGTTTTCTCTTGTTTTTTACTTTGGTATATTTTATAACATGTTACTTTACTTTCCACATTCTGTGGGGGGAGTGGGAAGGCAGTACGTAAGGTGAGATGTCTCCATTAGAGACGACTGTCAAAGAGTACATAGGAAAACCTTTAATAATACTATAAAGAAGATTGTATGATTTTACGACTCTTCCGTTACCGTTGGGTGAGGTCATGAAAACGGACCTTTTAGGGTACCTGCCTTCTCGGACCATCTGACGTCAGGTACCCCAGTGCTTCTCAGGTTATGACGACTCGCTGGAGTGAAAGTGAAAAGTGAAAGTACGTAACCTCTTCCTTTACCGTTGGGTTGGGTCACAAGAACGGACCTCTTAGGGTCCCTACCTCCTGGGACCACCCGACGGCAGACACCCCAGTGTGTCTCAACCTGTGCTGACTTCGCTGAATCGTCGTCATCGTCGTCGTATGAAATATATGTATATGTTCTTTTACACAAATTAACATACACTTTAACATATCATAGATTTTATAAAATTTAAAACAAATACCTAGTCAAGTCCTACGTAAGATGATTTGTGCGTTTCTAGTACAACGTACTCACAGTTCAACGAAGTCAGTACAGATTGTGAAACACTGGGAAACCTGACCTCGGGTGGTCAGATGAGACAGGTTCCCTAAAAAGTCCGTTCTTATGACCCCACCCAACGGTGGGGGAGGAGGTCCCATAGAAAGACTGGGTCCCTACCTTGGGTCTTGAGGAAGTCGAGGACGTGACGTCCACTTAAGAAATGACGATTCTGTGGTCCCTTCGGGTCTAATATACAATATATACCTATTTAATACAACAGTAATAACAAGTCAGCGATTCAGTAAACACTGAGGTACCTGATGTCGTGTAGTCCGAAGGGACAGGAAGTGATAGAGGGTCTCAAACGAATTTGAGTACAGGAAATTCAGTCACTACGATAGGTAGATAGAATAGGTACCTTTTATATATACTGAGGTTTCAATAAATTCAATATTCCGTAGAGACTATATTCTACGAACAAGGACCATTTTTATTGATTTATTTTCAATTACTAGACACCAGATTTTCTCCGATGAATTACCTTCTGAATTTTTGTGTTGATTCCAAGTACTGTTACAAACAATTTTACCCCGGAGGAGACCTTCAAAATCTCGGGTACGAGATGTTGTTCTCTTCGATGACGTTACTCTTCGATAATGTGGCGTCGATCTCTCATCACGACGACCGGTGTTGATCTCTTTCGAGGGGACGTCGTTCCTTCTCGGACAAGGGGTGTTCCTTCTGGGTCACGTCGGTTTTTTTTTTTATCCCGGGAGAGAACCTAAAACCCTTCGAACCCAACCCTACCCGTCACCCGTCCCTACTGGGGGACAGACGTCGACCGAATTGGAAGAGTTTGAACCACATACTGACCCACTTCCACCGGTAGGAGAAGTCGCAACAGTTGTGGTACCACGTGGAGCTGGGGAACCTGGGGGTGGTCGGAAGGATCACATAGTGTCACGAGATGTAAAAACTCCTCTACGTGAAACTGGAACCGTAGTTGCTAACCGAGACGTTCATACATATACTGGTGTAGCAACGCCTCGTGAGACGTCACTAGGGTCTCGACCGCCGGTGACACCGGTGTAAACGGTAGTGCTGAGACGCCGAAACAGACTACTATAACAGATGGACGCCAGTACGGGATTGACGAAACCGGAGTTGAAACTCGAGACCCATGTCTTCGACCGTCTCATCCCCGGAGATTACACTTGACTTCGGAGTGAAAACCTCGTCTACAAGAACGTCCGAGGTTCGATAGAAACCCCGGTACTTGAAGACTCGATGGTAGCACATGTTGGAACATTCGACCTTGTTGGACTCAAGTGTCTCGACCGGGTCACGGACGATGGGTGTCCCAAGAGTTTCTGGTAAGATCGGCAGGATAAACAGTGGATGACACCACAGGTTGACCCCTTCCTCGGTCTTGTTTGGGAGATTGTCCTCCTCCTCGTCTTCTTCCTGTTTCTCTTCGACCTCCTTCTCCCTCCCCTTCTTCCTCTCCAGGACGAGTCGATAAGGGTTAAGGTCCAGTTCCGATCCGGTTACCCGGACTAGCTATCTTATGTTCTGTAAAGGTGAAGATTTTTTATTTCTTTTTTTACTTTGTGACTAAAGAGGGACAAAGTACTTTTCAACACCATATACACCCCAACCCACTTCGAAAGTTTCTTCTGAAAAATCCATCAATAACGATATAAGTGAGATATGCTTAATAGGTATAAAAAATTTTTGGAAACGGTTTGTAAACCGGAAACCATAAAACATATAAAAGTAGAAATGACAAATACGGTATTAAGGATAAGGGAAAGACACGGAATTTGGACAGGGAGAAAGACAAAAGGGAGAAGACAATTAAGAGGTAGTTCAGAGAATTGGCGGGATCGTTTTGGACTTCGTCAAAACTGAATAGGATACGGAACGGAAGGTATAGATTAAAGAATCGTTCGTGTTTTCCAAGATACAAAAGGTAGATAAAAGAAAGACTAGCACAAAAGTACGACAGTGGTTGAGAGACAGACCTTCTAACGTTTCCGAAGGATAGAGCGAAGAAATGACAGTATAGACAGTCACAGACAGAAGGGTTAATAGTACAAGTAGAAAAGGTGTGACTAAGAAGATTTTGTATCAACAATAATCAAAGAGTAATCGGTGACTTAACTCAGATTTGAGAAATCGGCTTCTAACTTTGACAAGTACTATATTGGAATAAAGAGATTACAATAACCAGTCACCAGACGGTATGTTTACAACCCCTCAGTACCTCTTCCCCACTTCCTAGAATTTCGTCCGTTTGACCTATTAAGAAACAAAAAACTTGTTCAATTCGAAGGAATACACACACAGACACGTTGGACACACACATATATCCATATACACAAACGGAACCGGCTACAAATCGACACAGTTTTCTGTCAAGTTAATAGAGGAAGGGTCCAAGTCAAGTCAAGTCAGTGAGTTTGGACAGACTGAGAAACGACGTGGTACCTGACGTCGTGCGGTCCGGAGGGACAGGTAGTGGTTGAGAGTTTCAGGTGAGTTTGAGTACGGGTAACTCAGCCACTACGATAGGTTGGTAGAGTAGGAGACAGTAGGGGAAGAGAACGGAAGTTAGAAAGGGTCGTAGCCCAGAAAAGTTTACTCAGTCAAGAAGTACAGTCCACCGGTTTCATAACGTCGAAGTCGAAGTCGTAGTCAGGAAGGTTACTTATAAGTCCTGAATAAAGGAAATCCTACCTGATCAACCTAGAGGAACGTCAGGTTCCCTGAGAGTTCTCAGAAGAGGTTGTGGTGTCAAGTTTTCATAGTTAAGAAGTCGTAAGTCGAAAGAAATATCAGGCCGAGAGTGTAGGTATGTACTGATGACCTTTTTGGTATCGAAACTGATCTGTCTGGATACAACCCTTTCATCACAGAGACGAAAGATTATACGATAGATCCAACCAATATTGAAAAGAAGATTCCTCATTCGTAGAAAAATAAAGTACCGACGTCAGTGGTAGACGTCACTAAAACCTCGGGTCTTTTTATTTCAGACAGTGACAAAGGTGACAAAGGGGTAGATAAACGGTACTTCACTACCCTGGTCTACGGTACTAGAATCAAAAGACTTACAATCAAGTTTCGGTTGAAAAAGTGAGAATGTGAAAGTAGTTCTCCGAGAAGAAGAAACGAAAGACAGTATTCCCACCTCAGTAGACGTATAGGAAGGACCCACTGGACACTGTTTATACTATCTAAAAAGAAGATATAGGAATGAAAAATAAACACATATAAATAAAACGATAATCCAAGTGTAAGTAGGGCACTTTATCATATAATTAGATCCCTTTCCTAATCAAAAAGAGGTAAAGAAATCGGAGACCGGTGATCAAAATCTATAAGATCTTGGCTTGCAGTATCTTTTCCAACCAGAAATTCATCTCGGTAGTAATAAATGATAGTCAACACAGACTGAGAAACGCTGGGGCACCTGACATCGGGTGGTTCAAGGAGGTAGGTACCCTAAGAGGTCCGTTCTTATGACCTCACCCAACGGTAAAGGAAGAGGTCCCCTAGAAGGGCTGGGTCCCTAGCTTGAGTCCAGAGGGCGCAACGTCCGTCTGCGAAATTGGAGACTCGGTCGTCCCTTAATAGACAAAACAAACAAAGGTATCGTTTGTTTGTTTTGTCTATTAAGGACGGAGGTACCTCGAGTGTACGATCTTCCCCCTATGACTATTATTGTAAAATGTCCGAAGAGACCACCGAGTCTCCATTACTTAAGTGAACGGTTACAACGTCTGTACCCAACTTAGAGACCAGGTCCTTCTAGGATGTACAACGTCTCATCGATTCGGGTACATGGTGTTGATGACACAGAGCCGAGAATAACAACAAGTCAACGGTTCAACACAGACCGAGAGACACTGGGGTATTTGATGTCGTACGGTCCGAAGGGACATAAAGTGATAGGGGGACTCAATCGAGTTTGAGTACAGGTGACTCAGTCACTATGGTAGGTTGGCAGAATAGGAGACAGCGAGGGAAGAGGAGAACGGGAGTTAGAAAGCGTCGTAGTCCCAGAAAAGGTCACTTACCGGAGAAGCGTAGTTTCATAACCTCGAAGTCGAAGTCTTAGTCAGGAAGGTTACTTATAAGTCCCTACTAAAGGAAATCCTAACTGACCAAACTAAAGGAACGATAGGTTCCCTGAGAGTTCTCAGAAGAGGTCGTGGTGTCACACTTTCATAGTTAAAACCCCCCGAGTCGGAAAAAATACCAGGTCGAGAGTGTAGGTATGTACTGATGACCTTTTTGGTCAACACGAGACCTTCTTTCACTTTTACAATCAGTGAGTCAGTACAGACTGAGAAACGTTGGGGTACCTGACATCGGACGGTCCGAAGAGATAGGTTCCCTAAGAGGTCCGTTCTTATGACCTTACCCAACGGTAAGGGAGGAGGTCCCCTAGAAGGACTGGGTCCTTAACTTGACCCCAGAGGACGTAACGTCCGTCTAAGAAATGGTCGACTCAATTCTCCCCTTAGGTTATATATATAAATTAATCGTGACTATTCATGGTACTTTTTTTGATTCTTTCTCTTTTTTCTTCTGTTTTCTCTGTTACTCGAAGACAAGGGAAGAAAGGAAGACAAAAGGAGGAGGGAGGGAGAAAAGAGAGGGGAAGAAGGAGAGAAACGTGTCCCCGGGATCGGTACTTTAGTCTAGGGGTCCCAAGTCACGGTGGACGTCCGGTGACTGGTCCGACTTCCTGTGGTTTGACCCTCCTAGTCAAGATTCCGTTCTCCCGGTGTAATCACTAAGTTGAATCATTCTTCCGACACCCGAAGTCACGAACTTTTATAGATCAGTGGAACCAGGACCCCGTCGGGACGACCTAGTGACGGGGAGTCCTGGGTCACAGGATCGGACATTTTGTCCGTGTTCTCAGTGACCAAGAGAGGGACAGAGGAGGGACGGGGAGGATAGAGGGAGAGACCGGGGTCCTCTGAACCGAGAACCGAGGACCGGAGTCCTGCTCGTGGATTCTGAGTCAAGGAACACAACGGAACGACTCCGGGTGTCTCATATAGAATGAGCACCTCACTAACCGTACCCGCCCCCCCCTTGACGGAGTTTAATACTTCCCCGAGGTTCGAGTCCCCTCCTCCCACATAAATAGTTTATTCGGTGTCACGACCCGAAGGTCCGGTCCGTGGTTGGAAGGTCCTCAGTGACCCAGTGGTGATGTCACTGGAGACGTGCGAGGGGAGGGGGTGTGGAGTCCCTTCGTCGTGTCGAAACTTCTTCCGAAAGTTCCTGGGAGTTCTCGAGGAGTAGGATGTCAAAAGGTAGTGGGGACGAGGTCACCAGACGGACATGGGTCACTTGAGAGAAACTAGTGGGGTCTCGTTCTGAGGTCGGAGATACTGGAAGAGACTCAAGGATTCCCGTCTTGTCAACCCTTAGTTTCCTCTTCGTCGGTCCTTTGGTGGACTCCGTTCTAATTTCCCTGGTCTCTCCAAGTAGTTCTAATTCCTCTAGGTCGGTGGTGACGTGTGTAGGATTAGAACAGTCGTTGGAGTGGGGAAACTTTAAAACGTCTTCTTCCTTACTTCTGACAATGACGGAACTAGGAATAGTGTATGGGGACGGACTGATATATTAGAGATGGATCCGAAGGTACCACCGAATTTTTCATTTCCTAGGAGGACGTCACATCCTCTGGGACCAAGCTAGGGAGGCAACCCTTCCAGGGGACCTCTTCCCGTATCGTTGGATGAGGTCATAAGAACGGACCTCTTAGGGGTACCTGTGTCCTCGGACCGCCCGATGTCGTATCCCAGTGATTCTCAACCTGTACTGACTCGTTGACTGTGTATAGGAGTGGTCCCTACCTCCGTGTCAGGAACTCCGTGATCGGATGATACAAGGGGGAAATGAACCTTTTCATTATTTCGGTGAGAAAGGAAAAGCAGAATTTTTTCCTTTCCTTCTCTTACTCAAAACCATCTCCACTCCCACTTCACCCAAGTCAAGTCAAGTCAAGTCAAGTCAGCGAGTCAGCACAGGCTGAGAAACGCTGGGGTACTTAGCGTCGTGCGGTCTGGAGGGACAGGTAGTGGTTGAGGGTCTCAAGTGAGTCTGAGCGCAGGTGACTCAGTCACTACGGTAGGTCGGTAGAGTAGGAGTCAGCAGGGGAAGAGGAGGACGGGGGTTAGGGAGGGTCGTAGTCTCAGAAAAGGTTACTCAGTTGAGAAGCGTACTTCACCGGTTTCATGACCTCAAAGTCGAAATCGCAGTAAGGAAGGTTTCTTTAGGGGTCCAACTAGAGGAAATCTTACCTGACCAACCTAGAGGAACGTCAGGTTCCCTGAGAATTCTCAGAAGAGGTTGTGGTGTCAAGTTTTCGTAGTTAAGAAGCCGTGGGTCGGAAGAAGTGTCAGGTTGAGAGTGTAGGTATGTACTGGTGTCCTTTTTGGTATCGGAACTGATCTGCCTGGAATCAGCCGTTTCATTACAGAGACGAAAACTTATACGAGAGATCCAACCAGTATTGAAAAGAAGGTTCCTCATTCACAGAAAATTAAAGTACCGACGTTAGTGGTGGACGTCACTCAAACCTCGGGGGTTTTTATTTCAGACTGTGACAAAGATGACAAAGGGGTAGATAAAGGGTACCTCACTACCCTGACCTACGGTACTAGAAGCAAAAGACTTACAACTCGAAATTCGGTTGAAAAAGTGAGAGGAGAAAGTGAAAGTAGTTCTCCGAAAAATCAAGGAGAAGTGAAAGACGGTATTCCC